>KZ506016.1:446854-464378 GCA_002844005.1 Limosa lapponica baueri
TTTCCTAATATCTAACCTGAACTTCCCCTGGCGTAACTTGAGGCCATTACCCCTTGTCCTATCATCTGTAACTTGGGAGAAGAGACCGACCCCCGCCTCTCTACAACCTCCTTTCAGGTGGTCAAGTGATCACAGATTGCCTTTTGTTTTGCACAGTTGTACGTGCAGAAGTCTGGAAACAGGAACTGAAGTACATGGGCAATTGCAAAATCCTGTTGTGTCCTTTTCAGCTCATTTGCTCTAGAAAAGCAAGAAATTAATCTAAAAAGGCACATGTAAGATGTAATATATTTCAACTACTAAATTGTTCAACCAACTGTTAACAATTTCAACAATGTCTGCATTTTTCTCTTAATTGCTGTTTATATTAGATCTGTCCCGAGCTTTGACTCATGAACATTCTTTTAAAAATCCATGACAGATTTGGAATGGAATTTAGAAATTTATGCTGTGCAAAAATTGGACTTTCAGATTCTCTCAACAAAGAATACTGCAATTAAATTATAAGTATTAAATTATTTGGTACTTCCTATTTTGGGGCAGAGTCTCTTAAATCTATAGTTTCTTCTCTCAACTCTTTCCTTTAGTTAGTTCAGAGAAGAACAACTAAAATTTTGACAAGAGGTGAGATTCCTGAGCCTATTCTGTGCCTGCGGAGGTGTTGTGAACTGCCGCAGGAAGACTTTTACTGCAGCTAGGAAATAAAATATAAGGCTTTCCTCTAAGGAAGCATTCACAGGTCCCTTCATTCTGTGTATGCAAGGTAATCTGTAATAGGATGATTGAGGCAAACCCGGAGTTATAGCACGATGACCTTGTGTAAGCTTCAGCTGCTGTTGTGACCTGCCATCCAGTCTAACTTAGACTCTCTAAACTACACCAATCTACCCCTCAAAAATGTTTCTAGATTGTATTGAGAAAACATAAAAATAGCTCTAAGTCAGTGTAGCTCTCACAACTCCTTCTTCAGATGCAGGACAGAAAATCACTGTGTGTGCCCAGCTGTTTGCCAGCTCAATGCTGTCAGTGTCAGCATTAACGCCTTTGACACGTGTAAAGCTGGGTACATATGAGGAGTTCATGGGGGTGGGAAGGATCTTGTTAAAGGGAGACCTGGGTTGAAAAGAAGCTTGCAAACTTGTTTGCAGTAGCCTTTTTGGGCTTTAATAATTATCTTCACTAAGTCAAAGCTAGTCCAGTTAACCCATTATTAGTACCACATTCAAATAGGAAATAAACTGGAAACTGTGGAATCTCTTTCTCCCACTCTCTGTCCCTTGTTAGAAAAAAAAAGTGCAGGTGAGTCTTGTGCAGAGTGTGTCATATTGCAGGTAAGAGAGCAGTCAGAAGGAAGGATATCAAAGATTTTAATCTTTCAAAGAAAAGGACCTTGTCTTTGCAAATTTAATGAATGGACTTTCTGAAAGGCTGGCTAACTTGATTTCAAATTTAAACGTAAGTGGATATTGCATTCATATTAATTCAGCAGCTCTAGCTTGGAAATGAGATTGACCAGGATAAAGTTGTTTGCCAAAAAACATTGAAAAAGAGCAGGCTACTTTTTATTTATGCAGCTGATAGAAAACAAAAGATGCTGTAGCAATCAGGCATGCTGATGACAGTTGCCAATGACAGCTGTGTACATTTGCACAGCAAGAAATGCTTGTTGGAAAAAGACCTCTCCATATACTTTCCAAGAATGGGAACTTAGCATAGAAAAGAACAGAATTGGTTCTGGAATAGCACTAATTAGTTCTTAGAATAGAACTTATTTTATTGTCAAAGAACAGTAATATCAAAGAAAATTTTTTTAATAGCAGAGGAGTAGGCATATGGAACAGCTTTTATCCCAGACTCCACATTACATGTACTTCACTAGAAAAATACCAGTCTGTCTACTGGTGATGTTTACGTAGGTATTATGGTGAATTCTATTGTTTCTATTTTTCTTTTTAGAAAAAAAAACACCAAAACTACAGTTATAATTTACTAGTTTGTTTCTCCATCTCAGGAAGGACTGCCCCCAAACCAAGTATTTTCTTTAACAACATAATGCAAGATTATAATCTCCATTGTTGTTTTAATATTTTTTTCACCATATAGGAGACAACCCTCTTTTCGGAGCAAAATACAGAGACACCCAATAAAGGTAAGTGTATTTAAAGATTATATTCGAACTTCTATCGTTCCTATATTGTTTGGTCTCAATATTAATCCTCATGTACCAATACCAACAGTCTTATTTATGTTGTTGGTTTTATGAGAAAAGATTTCAAAGAACTGGTAATACCATGTAACAGTAGAATGTTCAGATTGGTATTAAAAATCTCTAATTTACAATAATATTTTGAAAAAATAATACTTCTCATCAGTTACTCTCCAGTAAAATATACTGAATTCCTGAATTTTGTACACAGAGCTCTTTTTCTTGTCTCTGTGAATTATACTTTTTTTTTCCCTGAAATGAAAGGCAAGAAAAAAGGGCAACTTCCATTGTAATAAATGTTACTTTTTAAATGTGTTTGAAGGTATTCAAACTGACTAATTTTTTCAAAATGAGTACTTCTTGGTTTAAGTGAATGTTTTAAGGGTTTGGTCAGGAGGAGTTAGTAAGAATCTCCTTTTTAAAAGAAATGACCAGATTTGCTTGGTGCACAATGAGTCTCTCCAAAAATTGACTGCTAGGAAACACCTTTCCTTTTACTAGAATTCTGAAATTTAATCTCAGAGCAGAAGAACATATGAAACTTGTGAGGGATTCATGCTTTATTTACACCATTTTTCATATACATAACACTTGTCTTGGTTTTGGTTTTCAACTCTTCAGGCCATTTAGAAGCCTGTGCAATGCACCTTTGCTTCTTAAGCATTTCTGAAGACTGATTTTCATGGGGGGAAAAGGCATAGAATGCGAGTTTTAAATTATTTTTTTTATTATTTTTTTTGGTCTTTGTAAAATATTTATGATCTCCTCTGCCAATAATTTAGGAATACGGGAAATATCCTCTCAGTTAATTTTACTCAAGATGTTTAGATATTTTCACAGTTTTTAACATTATCTTCATTCTGGATAACTGTGCAAGCTATCAACTATCTCTAGTAACTCCCAAATAGGGTAAGACAAGATAAAGAGGGGGGGGGGAAAACCCAACAAAACCCCTGGGTCATACTAAAAGTGTAATGGAGAGTAAGACTACATTTATGATTTTTGAATATCTTGAAGCAAAAGTAAATCATACTTCTCCAACACCTATACTAATAAATAGTTTTTTTAAAAAATTGGTAAATATATGTTCGGTACAGGTGAAGGGTATAATTTTGAGGTTATACTTTAAGAACTGATAACTGATTTCAAGTACTACAGTGCTTGAATGAGTTTTCATATGTATTCTTATTTTTATTAATATCATTCCAGTAAAAAAAGAACCAAATCAGAAAAATCTCACTGTATCAAAATGGTAGAAGTTAATGAGCATGAAATATATCCTTCAGGTATTCTCTCACAGCTCAATGCCAAAACCTAATAAAAATGTAGTAGTTTGCAATAGATGACTCTTTAAGCCTGCCATTAATATGTCGAGATCTTGGATCATTTTTGTAGCTGTCACTATTAATTGGTTCTGAAGTGTTTCTCAGTAGCCAGGTTGCCATCTTTTCTGCTTACTCAAAAGTCTACTCATGAGATGCCCATTGCAGAATAGCTCCCATAGCACAACCAAGGAAAAGGACGAAGTCGGCATGTTTCCATCATCTGGCCTATAATACTAATAATTCACATTACTACTGTAACAAAATCCTTTGTACTCAGGATCTTTTGACAATCTCCAGGCCATCTCAATCCATATGTTTTCATTTCTCTGTGCAAAATCCATTTATTCCAACTTTGCATAGAAAATACTACTGATCATTACAGGATTCAAAGACTGGAGCTCTGTGCTTCTGTTAGGTAGTACAGATATGATTGTTTTTCTTTAAATAACACAATTCCTTTTAATGTCTTGATTAGTTATGAACTATATCCAACTTCAGTTATTTTTAAAAGAAAAAAAAATCATTGGGAAAGGAGGCTCAATAATATATCTTGGTTTAATGTTTTGCATTGTGCTGTAGGTTATGAGGGTAACTTCATATTACTATTATTTCGAAACGACTCATTATGAGTCTTTCGACTCCACAGAATATCTGACAGCATGAATCACAAACCGAAACTGAGAGAAACAGAGAAATCTTTTTTAAAATGTTTTATTTGTATGTATGGTGGGTTTAGTACACGTTTTAACATGGCTAAAAGTTACTCAAATTTTGCAAAGTATGTGAATGAGAATTCATTAACTTTATCTTTCCAGAATTTGGTTACAGGTCATTAGACAGTTAAATACATGAATAGTCTAATGTCAGGAAAGTTCTTTCTGTTCACTCAAAGTGGATTCGAAACACATTCCTATTGAGAACAGTGTTATTTTACAAGGAAACTCACGCATAGAAGCAAATTCTTCCCTGGATAAATAATTGCTTTTTTGTATTTCAACCCTTTAGTTTAGGTATCTCTGTCCTTTTATGTTGTTTTTGTTGGGTTTTTTTCATTTTTTTTGTTTTGTTTTGTTTTAAAGTAATTTAAAATATTCTCATTAAACTATTTAAGCTGCTAAAGTCCATTGAAATTTTGTGCTATTGAGGTTCACCAAATGCAATGAAATTTTTTTGTAAACGTATAGTGTATTATTGTCTTTCTCTAGAATATCCTCAGAGCAGAAAATCATAGCTTTGCAAGTCTACCAGAACAAAAATTTTGTCTTAAAAAAAATAATTACTTAATTATAATTAAGTAACAGTTAACAATAAAGCACTTAATTGTGCTTTGTTGTAAAATTTAAATTTGTACATTTGCACTTATTCTGTGTTGTTTTTACACAAAGCAGTTATATTCTCTAGATGAAGTGCTTTTCTATGCTTCCCAAATGTTTTTGGTGCAGATACTGGATCTGATGGAAGTCGTTTGTAGTATCAGATTATTCCCATGATCATCTGTTATCTCACAGAGATCTTGCTGTTCCAGTATTTGTCCAGAGGCATAATGAAACTAGAATACAGGCTGAAAATGACAAAACCAGAAAGTGAAATTTCAAATAAGCATGCTGGAATTAAGTATGACGTTACTGTACAGTATATAGAGGCTATATTGAAGTAATACACAGCAAGGTGAAAAATTTCTTTGATCATGTGCGAAATCTTCATATTTTCCATAAAAATAGCTGGAATTTCACATTCTGTTAAAGTGGACCTGAAGTTGATAGATTTGTAGCCTTCAGCCTTTCAGCATTACGTAGCAATTTTTCAAAATAAAAATGCAATTTGGTTTAAGGCAGAGCATGTATGATACTTCTGTTTCTTTGTTTGATTTTTTTCATCAAAAAGTCCCCTCCTCCATCCCCCCACTGCCCTCCCCCCCCAGAAAAAAACCCAACAAAAAAACCCCAGACCCTGAAGTAGTCTGATATGTTCTACCTGGATAAAGTTATTTTGCCTTTCAATTCATTTACCCACTTGCCTGCATTTGAAATCTGGTTTATGGGCATCAGACTAAATAATCTGTAGTTGCTTAGGTCACTTTTCATATTTTCTTTAAAACATTTTCTAATCTTCAAACTCATGGTAGAAAACCTACATTTAGATATCTCTTAAGTACTGTTTTGTGGATCCCAGATTTCCTGTGCCATTCTTTCTGCTCTTTTATGGAAGTCAGCTACAACCTTCATATTAGGTGTGTTAAGTTCTTGCAATTTCTGCTGTAAATGGGAAAGTTCTGGTTTTGTACCTCTATTCCAATAAGCCAGTCTGTCTATCCCTACTTACTGAAGACTGAGAAAATTAAATTTAAATTTTGAACCACATTGAACATTTTCTTTACAAGGTAGTATTTTCTTATGCTTTTTCATTTACTAGGCTAGCAAATGTTTTAATTTGCTTACTACTGTGTTCTCCTAAAGAGCTAGCTCATGACTTCAAACAGCCAGTTACAAAGCGTCCAGATACTGAAAATAAATGTTTGCACCCAAAACTGTTGTCAGTATGATGAGGGGCTTGATTTCCATGTAAGCACCTCAGGTAAGAGCCAGTGCTTGAAAAATGATGAGCGATTATCAAAAGCAATGACAGTGTTTGATCCTAAACTGTCTGAAAATGTCTCTTCTCACTTTAAGAATGTTACTCTTTAATAATTTTGGGGGTTTCATGCAGTACAGTATTTTCTTACTATATAAGTAGGAATTTTTGTGATAAACTCTGCTAATGTATGTTCATTTGCTTTCTTTTTTCCCTTTTTGTATTAATTATTCTAGTTTGTATGCTGCTGTGTTCTTAGTTATTGATCTGTTTTTATTTGTCTTCTATTTTTTGCTACAATGCATGTTTTGTTGTTACTTCTGCACTTGAAAGTTTTCCCTTATTCATCAAGTTACGTTTTTTTCCATTTGGGCTTGATTGCAGCATTAATCTTTGTTGCTTGAGTTCTAAATAGCATAACATTCTTGAATTCAAATATGCTGTTCCCTTTTCTGAAGCTCTTTGCAGTGTTTAACTTTATAATAAGCCCATATTAGGTCTCTGTGTATTTGATTAGTATTTGCATTTGTTAAAGGAATTAATTATATGATAATTATGGACAATTATTTGCTGCAATTATCTTCCATACGTCAGTTTTAAAATACTGTTTTATACTGAACATCTCTTAAGATTTGCTTCAAATGTATTTATCGTTTCATTTCATAAATTATATCTTCATTATATCACCCAGTGTTTGCAGGTTCTCATAGCTGGAAATGTCACTTCTTGCATACAAGGTAAACAATAGTTAGCAGTTTGATTTACTTTTTTCTTATGGTATCAGGAAGCTCTGAACAAGACTGTCTTTGGACTGCATAGATCAAAAAGGATAAAATACGCTTTTTGACGAAATTCTCACAACATTCTCATTACTTCTGCAAAGAGAAGTGTGAAGAACCAGCCATTTTGTTGACACTGTTTTTGCTCTCCTTTAGCTGTACTGGAAGACCTATCTTCCCACTAATGCCAGTCCGCACACAATCAATTGAAAGGTTTATGTATTGACTTTTAAATAGGGTGCAGCATATCTTCTACTTGAAGGCTGCAGAGATATACTGACCCTAATGATCCTGCAGAAGGTCTATTGATATTACTCTAGTATTTGTGTTCATAATGAACCCTGAGCAACACTGAGCCACAGGAGGATGATATTGGGCATAGTTCAGCTCTGATGAGGCCTTCATCATCCTCTCTCTAATACTCACATTTGTAAACTAAGCACTTTGGTTATTTCACTGGAGTCCTAAAACCCATGTTAACTTAAATCAAAGAAAAAGCCTAGATTTTATAGCTTTCAGGTAGTTTTTCCATGGTGTAAGGAACAGAATAAGATCTTTGGTGCATTTCCTTACATTACCTTTCTTTCAATTCTTGAAAAGTAGTTGCAAACTAATTTAGAGCCACCTACATCTGATGAACTCATTAGTTATCCAGCATATCATTATGTGTCTTGCTGATCATGAAGTATTACAAAGCGCATTTAAATATAAATTATGTATTTTTCTAATTAGCTTTCTCATTTGTTATACCTTACCTGTTTGGATGTTACCTCATCTTTTTCCTCAGCAAGCATTCTGAATTAATAGCTGTTCATGTTTGAGCTGTTCTGTTCTACTATTGTCAGCTGTTCTGAGATATTCTCAAAACTTCCTTTTAGGTCAGATTAAACATCTTCAATAACTATTTATATGAATGTCACAGAGTAAAGGCAGAGAAAGTGACATTACAACTCAAAAAGTTATTAAATGATTGCAAAAGGTGTCTACATGGCATTTCTGTGTTTATATTTTGGTATGAATCTAACAGTAGGTCTGGTTTTCCTACAAGAAAATGAATGTAATGTAGTTCAAATCTATTTCTGTTTAGAAGCAGTTAGACTGATTTGTATGAGTAGCATCACAGGGGGTACTATATAAGTACCATAGGCAAGGATAGGTCTTTGTGTCCTCCACAATTCTGTGTATTTGTCATTTTCTGTGGTTTGTAAAAATTTTTTGATGCTGCCCCATCAGCTTTTCACTGAATAGGAGCTTTGGGCAGGGAGTTACATTTTTCTTTATATAGATGACTTTAGGTTTGCAGAATTTGTATTTATGTTCTCGTAACATGCTCATATTAAAGGTTCTAGTGCACAGTTCAATATGTATATTGAGGCAGAATACTGAAGCAGTTGCAGATGTAAACAACAAATATCTTTACAGAGTTGTTTCAGTCACCTTTTGAGCTTTTTAGGTTAGCGGGTTAGTTTTTGTTTTTAAACTCTGAGATGTATGGAAAATATCCTGGTGATTTTAGGATAATTTTTCAGTATAACAACGATACTGCGTTAATGTGCATATTGTCACTGTATTGACTCTCTGTGTCATCTTATCTCAGCAGAAGAATGTCATGAGAATATCAGTTTTGATGCAAAACGAATGTCAGAAACAACTGATACTGGTATTAACAGCCAGACAGCGGATAAATCAAAGGAAGAAATAAAGTTAAAAAGGACTTCTGTTTCCAGGGAAACCTGGATTAGCTTTGAAGACTTCTGTGTTTGTTTCCAGTAAGGAGCAGAGGGTTTGGGGTTTCTTTCATAAAATATATGGTATAACAGTGGTAAAATGTGAAATGTGATTATATAACAACTGTATCTTCTCAACAGATCTTCTTTGTATAACTATCCCACCTTTCAGGGTAGTCCCAAGGCTACTCTTCAGACCAGGCTTGCTGTTCCTTTGGCCATGAGTCTGTAGGTGCAGCCACACGCTGTTTCCTGGGTATGTCCTCCAGAGTACAGCAGAGAACACAACCACCAGCTTCATAAAGCACATTCAGACTGAAATGTCTTTAAGATTTGAGAAGCCTGGCACAATCTAAATTCTTTAATGAATCTGACGTTGCTGAGGGGAGTAATTTTATCAGAGAGAATTCACCCAGGGATTTTTTTTTCATTTGAATTTGTAACTGAGCTGTATTTGTGAAGCTTTTATTTTCATAAATGAGTGTTTTCTTGAGCAGATATTAAACTCTGCTCCCTCTCTGAGGGTGAATGTATAACTTTCGTATCAGCAGCACTGCAGGAGCTTTAGGAATAAAAGTCCATAGATCACTTTAAACCTTGTTAAGGTTTGCCTGACTAATTTTAGGGAGCCCCAGGTCCAGGAATATAGGGCCTTTAGAAAGAAGCATCACAAACAAAGTAATTTCCTTTCCTTTCAAAGTCTTGCTCATGTGTCATACAGAAAAAATGTAAAATACGAACTTTTTAACTTGTTAGCCAAACACTAAAGTACTGTTGACCTTTTGTAGACCAGTGTAATATTAATTCATGTATAGAGCATTTGTCAGTTTCTTAATCCTGTTCTGAAATGGGTGAGAGTTTACTTATTTTCACAGTGAACTGATAAAGTAGCTGTTAACAAAGCTTCTTGATTGACCTTTGAAGAATTTATTACTCAGAAGAAATTAGGTGCCTAAGATTTTTATTTTACCAGTCAGTTCTGTTGAAAGCATTTCCTTGTCTGACATGCCTGTATCTCAGATGCAGTGAAAAAAAGATGAATGTTCAGAGTTCGTATCAAATTTGAAAAATGAGAAAAATTTTAGTCGTTATAGGAATTGATATGCCAGTAATGTGAAGTTTCTGAGTAATCAAAACATTTATTTTACGTAAAACATCGGATTTCGCATCTGATTCCATCCTGAAAGCTGAAGGCATTTATGTTGTCTTTGGTTAAATCAAGGTCAGAAAAAGTTGTCAGGAGCTAAGTAGCTTTCTGAAGGTGTGCAAACACCACAGAATTGAAAAAACCACATTAATAAACTATGCAAAATAGTTCTTCCTTCCAGTGATACTTTATAGATAGCTTTATTACAATGATTTTCAGGTAGGCATGGAAGTTTTAGAGTAATATTAGCTTATTTCCATTTATAGATTCAAATTGGACAAATTAATGGCCTGATCTCCAATAGAAAATTGTAGAAGTGCAGCAAAGATACAAATTAATGTCAGCTGCTTTCTCTGGAGATGAATTATATTCACATTTTTATGAAACTAAAAATGTTGAACCACTTTTGAGAAATAGCTGGGAGTCTGATTTATGAAAGTAAAATTAGTACCTTATGCTATGAAATAGACATTTACCTGAAATATGTAATTTATACTAAAATTTTTTCCTACATGTATTTTTATTTTATTTTATTTTATTCCTAGGAACCTGTATGTTTTCCACAAGCCACATACATATGCTTATAACTATCAGAAGACAGATTTTAAGGTATATGATTGTATTGAGTTCTTATGCGCCTTTATTTATCTTTGTCGAAGTGCTACATAATTAGATAATAAATATATCTGAAATGATATTGGTAGATCACATAGGACTGCTATTACTGAAAAAATAACAATGCATTGATTACTGTAGTAAATACAAAGATAATGTTTGCTAGCAAATATCCAGAAGTATTTCACTGTGCTTAAGACAAGAAAAAAACGCTATTGCAAACTAATAATAATTTAAAAAAAATACGTAAATCATGAACTTTGAGAGTATATATTACAGTGGATCAGTTCTCCATCCTCTCTTTATATTGATTTAAATCCATTTTATAACAATTTAGAGACTAAATTAAATTTAATGATGATTCAGCTGCAGAATCTGCCCTTCAGTTCTCCTTTATCTTCACCTGTCACCTAAAACCCAGATCAGGAGTCTGTGTGGCGTAGCCCTCCATTTTCTCTTTAAATGCTACATCCTTTAGCAACTTGCAAGATTCTGTTCCAAGGACTGAAAATACCCCTTAGTTACAGTGAAATTACAGTGTTTCTTTAAACCTGCCATTAGTTCATATTATCAGAGGGTTATTCAACATGCTTGAATATCCTGTTCCAGATCTAGTTTTATACTGTAACTGAAGTGTAATTGTAGAGTACTGAAATGTAAACTCTGGGCGTAAACTTCATGTAAAATCCTGTACTGAGAAGGTTAACTACATGGGTTATGCTCATAATTGTAGTATACCTGCAATTTCACGCTTCCCTGTATTTGTAATCACATCACAAGAAATTTTCCCAATCATGGTATGATATACTTTCGCAAGCCATAATCAGCATCAAGACTACGTAAGTCTGTGCGCTATTGTGCCAAAAAACTAACCCTTTGCTGTAAAACCATTCTATTTTTTTGACATTGATAGAGATGAGGTATTTACACTATTAGGTAAATTCTGTATCTGACTTATCAAAGAACACTTTTATATTATGCTATGAAGAGAATAGTAGTGGTATGCCAGGATTAAGTACAAAAAATGAATTGATGTGACTCTGGAGAATGTAGGAAGGAGTGTATTAAAACAGTTCTGAAGCGAAGACGCTCATTCACCTTCAGATTTTGAAGAATTTCTAGGAACAGTAAAATTATTCTAGGCCACACCTGGAGAACTGTGTTCAGTTTTGGTCCCTACTATACAGAAAAGAAGTGGACGGGCTGGAGAGGGTGTAGAGAAGGGTTGCAAAGATGGTCAAAGGACGGGGGAACCTGCCACGTGAGGAAAGGCTGAGAGAATTAGGTTAGTTCAGCCTTGAGACAAGAAGGCTGAAGGGAGACCTTATCACCATGTTCCAGTATTTAAAGGGTGGCTGCAAAGAAGATGGAGACTCCCTTTTCACAAGGAGTCACATGGGAAAGACGAGGGGTAATGGGTACAAGTTACTCCTGGGGAGATTCCAATTGGACACAAGAGGAATTTTTTTCACAATGAGAAAAATCTGCCATTGGAATAATCTCCCCAGGGAAGTGGTGGATTCCCCAACACTGGACACTTTTAAGAGACATCTTGACAGGGTGCTGGGCCGTCTTGTCTAGACTGTGCTTTTGCCAAAAAAGGTTGGACCAGATGATCCTTGAGGTCCCTTCCAACCTGGTATTCTATGTTTCTATAGTTCCTAATATTGGCATAGGAATTATATATTAAAGTTGAGAGTGAAAAATGCTTCCTCCATATATTTTTGTAGAAAAAACCCAACAAAACGAGGCAGAATAAGTCACGTGTTACAAACTAAGAGAGTGCAAGACCAGGCAGACAGCATTCAATGAAAATGAAAGATGAACAAATGTTCATTTTTCCATGCAGTTTACTGATGACCGAGTCTTCTATTATTTACTTGTGGACAGTCTGATGCCCATTGAAATCCTGGTTGGCTTTTCTGCATTGGTATGCTGGGATGATATTGGAGGTAAGGCCAACATAGAAAAGTGCATGTTACTGTTATGTTTTCCCATTCTTGAATATGTCTGTGCTGTTGTGTTTGTCTGTGAGGTATTTTGGCAGATTTTGAGAGTTTAGCATTAAATAGTCAAATTGATTCCAGTAAATACAGTAATATTCAAGCAATATTTTCTTGTTATTTCATATTGATGTTGAAATTTTCTTGAAAGGATCCCTCCCTTTACTGTTCATTGTGATTTGATGCAAGTTTTCGTCAGTATATTTCTGGTGTGGATTTCCTTGTGTTTCTTAGTTTCTTTTTCTACAAATTCCATTCTTGCAAGCTACTTTGTGCTTTGGCTGATCAAAATAAAGTAAAATCAGCAATATGACCGAAGTTTATTTTTTAAGTGATTTATAAACTGGTGTACAGTACACTCTTAATTATACTTACAGCTGGCTTATTTCAAGATCCAACAGCTTGGATGATTTAAATAAAAATCACTTGTATTTTATGAAAATCATAGAATGGCATTCAGAAAAGCTAATGCATATTATGATGGTCGGCTTAAGCTAATCAGGCATTTAAACGTTGGTTATGGACATACTTTTAGTGTATCTAGAGTAGATAGAATGAAAAGAAACTGTGAAAAAACCAAACTGACTATCCCGTTAAAATAATTAAACTGTAATATAAATATAAGCTTTGTATGGCTGTTTGCTTCCTTTGTATGTGGACATAATTGATTTTTATGGAGTTTTAGAGCAGCCTTAAATGATGTGGAAGATGTCTGATTTACACATCCTCCTGACACATTGTTTTAACCATTATTTTCTAGTAAATAGTACAAATAAGCCATAGTCGGTACCACCCATGCATTTTAAATGACTGGCTCTTTTCCCTGAGTTTATCAAATCTTAAATAAAGACTTCAGTGACTGTAAAGCAGCTACAGATTCTGCGTAAATGTATTTGTCTTAATTTTACTGTTATTTACCCCCACAATTGTGTGGGTTGTTTGTTTGTTTGTTTGTTTTCTTTCTTAATCTAGGTAATAAACGAGAGTGTTCTAGTATTTCAAAGGGTGTGCTGATGGTTGAACATTTCTCTTGGAAATCTGTGACTCCTGGAGAACTTGTGTTAAAGGTCCACACATCCGCAACCAAAGCTACTCTGTTAAGACTTCCTGTTGGGTATGTATGAGCCTAACACTTTAGTCTCAAGGCTTGAGATGACCTTTTACTTTACACAGTAACTAAGAGTTCCTAAAGCATAAGTTTTTGGAATATCAAACTGGTTGATAGCTAGGACTTGGTAAGACTGTAATAATGCTATGAATTTAAAATAATGACCAAAATCTTTGTGAAGGTTTTGAATTCTTTACTGTTATTTAAGACCTTTTAGCAATAAAAATCATACTGACTTGCTAAAAAATTAACTAGAATAGAAATTCCTACTTAAAAGTGTTTCTAACTGGAGTGATTTTGAGATGTTTCCTTGACTACGAACAAAAATTAAAGAATTAGTATTTTTAGTGGAACTGTAAAAGCATGATAATGCCTTGGGAGGTTTCATAGCTTTTCTTGAAGCAGGATTTATGAAACATGAGAGGAGAAATTCTGAAGTTATCCATGAAGCCTTGCATATCTTACTTCACAGTGTTTAATGTGATTTATTTCTCTTTGCATGTAACTCTAGATATTCAGTGTGGAACGTTAACTGGTTGTTTAAATAAAAAATAGATAAAAGGGAAAAACCTTTGATATTTGCTAGTTTCTGAAAATGCTTGCAGTGAAACAAGGAAGATGACATCTTCATATCTTGCCGTAAGCATAAGGTTGCTGACTAATTCATTGAGGCCTTCTACTTTTCCAAAAATAGAGGATCACCAGTTTAATCTCAAGGAGATGAGACAAAATGTATTTTTAAAAAATCAAGTAAGGTTCCAAATAAACAGGCATAGGAAGAAAATACTAGCACCTTGATATAAAATCAAAGGTCTTTAACAATGCTCTCTATTTGGTTTGATTCAGACTTAAAATTGAAAAGTTATTATTGTGTTTATAGGTTAATTCTGCCACTACATGTACTTTCTTAGTGTAGTTTCCAAAAGTTGCATCTCTATGTCCTGTGGGGATGCAACAAGCATTTATCTTTTTGCACCTGCAAATTTCAAAGCTACCAGAGATACAGGCAGCTCAAATTGATAAGCTTCTCACTTTTGGTTCTTTCTACTCTGGATAGTGCCCAGCAGGCTTTCAGGAAGATTTATTTTATAGCAGGTGTGGGACACAAATGGACTTACTGACTGCTTTCCCATTTCATTCCAAATGAGAAATGACTTGCTAAGCCAACAAGGCTCGCTCTTCCCTCTGTCTGTTGGTGGCCAGGGGCATTCCAAATTTCACTCACAAGAAGATAGCAATTAAAAAAGTGTGACCATGTGTGTAGGGGTAACTTTCTTACTCTCACTGTGCTGGATCTCTGGTTAACTCTTTGAAGCTGTGGCCTGGGTGAACTTCTTCAGCTAAATGCCATTCTGACAATGATATAAGACCATGAGGCTTCACCATTTGGTATCAGCAAGCTCCTCAAGTATTTCAGTGGGACTGCAGGACATCGTTGACTGGAGAGAAGAGCATGGATCCCCTGTGTTGTATAACTATAATTATGAATGGTTTCTTTTGTGATTGGAATCTGTTATAGGATATGATCAGGCAAACGAGAATGAGCTGAGTGTATCCCAGTAAGACATACTGAATTACTGTTGTTTGCCACCTTAGGAGGTTATGGTTGAGTGGTTTGGCTGGCAGTTGCTCCATAAAATTGTCGCTCTGTAGTGTTCATCTAGCCTGACACAGTTATGCCTTAATTTTTGCTGGTTTTGTCAATACGAACATGGGAATTGCGATCTGACTAATGCACGGACAGAACACTTTTTCTCTAAGCTTTCTAGAGCAGATGTTTTTAAGTGTAGCTAACTATAATCCTGACTGAAAAACTAAGGTGTTCTATCCATCTGAAATAGTCAAACCACCTATCTTGCTAAAGAAGATAAAATTAAAATCAAAACAAATAAAATAAAAAAGTAGTGAGTTCTCTAATTTCACCTACTGCCTATTGTTTGGAAGTTCTTGAGAAGCAAGGAATTAGAAATGTGGATTTAAAGATCCAGGAGATCTAGGGAAGGTTTTCATTTTATCAAATGTATAAAGGAAAAGCTTAAGAATTACTGGAATTTAACCCAAGAAGCACCTCTTTAAATTTTTTTTTTCTTGAATGTAGGCGACATGTACTGCTCTTCACAGTAAGTGCTCCCATAGGGCACCATATTCATCTGTGTAGCATGGTGCCATGTGTCTTTGGAGATGAGGATACTGTGATGCCAGGTCTTGAAAAGGTAGGCATAACCAGAACTATTCAACTATTGTGATAACAGTGTTTCTATTATGTGGTTTTAAAGTGAAGTGCTGTTGGATCTTCATTTAGAGTTACTATACTTAATGATATAATATTAATTTCAATATGAAATGGATGAGTGCATAAAAGAAATGTGTTTTACAGCACAACGGGCACTGAGATGGTTATTGCAACAATTGTCTTGTATAAAAATGTAAGTAAGCATTGGGTAGTATTGTGCTTTACCTAGAACAGCAGCATAAAATGGAATGTTAAAAATATTCTTGTTGAAATACATACGTCAGAGGTAGAATATAAGCTCTCCTTGATACATAAGCATGTGATAAAAGTGATAAGATACATGTACAGATGTTAATTAATATTAAAAAATACCCACCTAGTAAAATAAACTGTCACATCAGTAAAGTTTGTTTTTTCCCATGAGAACCCGTATTACTCACTGGATCCCAGAGCAGCTTTTATATCTAAAATGAACAACTGATTCAAACAACTTTTCATAGTTGAGATAACAGGCCCAGGGGAGTAATTACTACAGCTTTTGTTCTTCATTGCCTACAATCCAGACAGATATCACTGTCATCTGTATTTTCAGGATTTCTTTGGCAAGTGGTAGCTCTAAATATTTGTCATGAGCGACAAGGGGAGGGAGTTATAACTTCTGGAGCACAGTTGGGCAAAAATATTTTGAAAGGTGAGTGCAACGGGAAATTTATATAGCAGTGTAGATTCAGGGTCCTAATAATAGGACATTAAAGCAGCTTCTGCAATTTTATTACATTTATCGTAGCAAAGAAGTTTAAATATAAGAAGTTGGACTATTAAAATGTCTTGTGGCTGTAGTATCCCCTTGTCTTCAGGTTGTGGGTGAAAAGCTATTCCTCGTCAAGAAAATAAAGCAGGATTATATCCTGGGGTCTACTTTGCACTTCTTTTTGAAGACAGCAATTTCTCTGCAGAGTGTGATTTGCAAGAAAGTGTCCACATTCTTGCACAGAAATCCTAATGAAGATTAATGATGCTTTAGGCAGCATGTATTTGGACATTGTTTTCAGCAGGGTACAAATACTTATCTGTCCTTTTAAAATAGAATAGATGCTGAGCATTTCAGCTAACAAGGGTCTTACTATCACTGTAGAAGAAAATCTCTAGATGCGTCTTATTTTTGATTAAATGTCTTAGGACTAAGGGTACAGGAAAAATAAGACCTTTTTCAGATATATGTTATGGTGCCTGTTTAGTGTTATAACATTTTTATTTTAAGACCTAAAATCAGTGACAATTTGATATGCTTTTGAATGCCAGAGACCTAATTGATTTTACAGTTTATAAAATTAATAACAGTTGCTTGACTTAAGAAGAGTTTTGTACTTCATCACAGACAAAATGCTCATATGCTGTCACAGAAAGAAAACAAAAGAAAATCTTGAAGCAATCTTTTTACCAATGGTTGTTTTTATTCTCTTTCTTCAGGAGAGCTACCGGTTTATAGAACAGGCTACAGCTATCCTGAATGCTGTTGGAAATGTGATAAATAATTTCAGCAGTAAGCCTGAATTTTCTAAAGCCTTGAAGAAGTTGGAACTAACTCATTGTCCTCCTGGCCTCCACGGTACTGGAATGGCTGAAGAACACTTCAAGGTGAACAAACAATTTTAATGAACATGTATCTAAAGGCTACTGAAGCTGGATAAGAGCTTAACATTGTCATTATCCTCTTCAAACCAATGGATATGCTTTTAAAAATGACAACCTGAGTGCTCCAAATGTGGCATTCGTTATTAAGTGTAAGCCCAAATGACATAGCTTGCAA
>KZ506017.1:13315-45098 GCA_002844005.1 Limosa lapponica baueri
TTTTTTTTAAAACTGTCTGTGATTGCAATGATTATATTTGTTTGTTTCTAAAGAAACTCAAGTCCTGAAAAGATGCCACAAAGTAGTTACAGAAAACGTTTGTCAATTAAAAATGTAGAATGACCTTGAGCAGTAGCACACAAAAAAATGCAGCATCGTTAGGACAAAAACTAAGTGACTCCAGCAACTTGTATGTGTTGTTCCTACCATACTTGACCTACATAAATTTATAAAAGCTGTTGAATCAGGGGACTTAATTCTGATGAGGAACTGTATTCTTGTACTGCACCATTAAATCTGACGGGAAAATTACTGTTCAACTCAATAGGAATAGAAATGAGATTTCTGTAATTAGAATAGGAAAATGTAGTATTAATGGATCTATTCAAAAAAAGATTGAGTCCATGAAATAAGTCTAAACTGACATTAACACATTTTGGACTTGAAAACTTAAATGCTGGATGTAGCTCCTGTTGATGTTCAACAAATGTCAGCTTTTCTTCAGCCTGATATTTAGACTGCCCAACAATTGAACAGTACCCACAATGTGCCCTCTGCAAAAGGCTATAAAGATCAAAATATTCTTAAGAACAAATAGATAACTAGAAATTATAAATATATAAGGATCAAAATACTATAAAGAAAAAAAATGTACATGTTCATTGGATTCTGCAAATATTTATGAGGCAATAAAATAACCTTTTTTTATTCTGGGTAATTTGTCCACATAGGGTTACATGGAGAAAAGGACTTACAAAACAGAACCTGTTCATGCTGTCTAGCTCAACACTTCTCTGCCAAACTGAAAGGGACACTTGGCTATGACTGGAGAGTTAATATTCTCCATCTTTTATACAGATATTTCTTCACTGGGTGACAGAGAAATAAAGCCTTGTTGTAAGACTTATAACTTTAAGAGATATGTCAAGTTTAAATTAATAGCATATCTTTATTGTTTTACTAGGTATCTATTTTTTTATTGTTATTCCTTTTACCTTTTATAAAGGTCAGTGGTGTTTGTATTGTCTTTGAGCTATCTGGTTTCAAGTTTGTATTCTTGTCTTTCATCCATGCAGCAAAAGGCAGTATTTAACTTGTGCCTCAGCAGCACACTTCTGGCAGGAAAATGGGCTTATGATTTCAGTGAAAGACCATTGGGGAGTTTGTGATCTGAAGACCAGTTCTTATTTTTAAAGGCACAGTTGTGAAACAGAAAGGAAGAGGCAGAAGGTTAAAAGAAAATGTGAAATTGCATTTATAGAACAATTTGTTCCTGGCCTGAAATCAGTGTGAATACCCCTTCCTTTGACAAATTAAACAAATAAAGCAATTACATAAAGCCTGAAGAGGTGATAATCTAGAAACTTGCAATGGGAAAGTCTAACAACACCAGGACCTGTCCTGGGAAGAATTTAAATTTCAGACATTAATCTTCAGAGATATGATTGCTCTGCAAGATTAGTAAGAAACTAAACAGAAGAGAAGTATCTCTAAGTAGTTGTTATATTATAGTTTTTATAACATCCAAAAATACACTGGATTCTTCACAGAGAAAAGGAAGGTGAAAAGATTCTTGCTTTAAGAAACTTTGTCTCGTTAAGGGGGGCAGCCAGTCAGAAGCACGGAGATTTGGGACTTTCATGCGTCTTCACAAACTGGTAAATCAGATAAATCAGTCTGACTACACAAAGCCCAGCCCTTGGCTACAGCTCAGCAACAAAGAGTCAGATATCCCAGGTGCGTCTGTGTTGAGCTGATGGAGACTTTACCGACAGTTGCAATGTGTCAGTGCAGCTTTGCCAAGGCACATCACTACTTAAAAGCATTGCTGTGTTGTATTTCTTAAGAATATTTTTCTTCCAAAAATAATGAGATCTTTTTGTCCTATAGTAGACGATTCTGGTGTGCGCTTTCCCAAAATTACTCAAAAGATGGTATATACATAATAAATACATATCAACGACTTCTGTATTTCCATCCATGCTTCCTGCATTGGCACATGTAACATTTTGAGATGTTTTCTTTCTAATGTTTATTTTACAGACACATGGGAAGTGTTAATCATAAGAACCACTTTGGCTCTCTGGCTCACATAGCCATGAAATTCTTCAGGGTGGCATATTTTTAAGCATTTCTTGGAGGGGGAAAGTCTACCCTGGAAAGAGCTGAGGACTTAACTCTCTGATACAAGAAAATGAAGGAAAATGTCACCTGTACTCTTGGCCTAACTAAAAACTTTTTTCCCCCCATCAGTATAAAATAGTCAAAGTAGCTTATCTTTGTCTAGCAATGAGTGTGCTATACATGGGAGAAAAATAGAGATAGCTAAGGTAAGAAGTTAGAGATGGGTAAAATGATCCCTATTTGTTGCTGGAATAGCAGAAAATTTTCTGAATTATAGACTTAGCATATCACATGGATGAACAAAGCCTAAATGTCACTGATACATCAGAAAATAGAGTTTGAAACCCCTAAAATAGTCTGCCCCATTTAGGAAAGACTACCTTGGAGGTACACAGTGACTTTACAAATGATACTTCAGAGTACATATCAAAAAGAAAAGAATCATATACCAAGTAACTGGTCATTTTTGGCAAATCTTTCCATCATGGGGTCGATGCTTCATTTTTTCTAGAGAGAAGCTTAAACTTTAAGAAGTAAGAAAAAAGCTGCATTGATAAAAAATTAACGATGACTGTGTCAATTTTTAGAGCATGGCATGGGGTCTAATTTTTTTGAAAGTTTAAAAGGTGTGAATAAACCCACAAGCCATAAACAAAAAGAAAAGCTGAGGGAAGCTAAAGACCAGAGGTTTCTGAAGAGCAGCTTTGAGAATTCGCAACTATGTGATTGCTCACAATGCAAAATAAACCTTTAGAAAGAGTTTAACGAGGTGTGGGAAAACAATGCCGAATCATGTTAGGGAAAAATATCAAAAGGGGAATAATAAGCACATAAATAAAAAGAAACAGAAATATTCTTTGTGATATCTTCTTTTATAGCTGGGTGTTTAAACTGTTTAAACTTGCTGAGAGGGTAGATTTTAAAGGAAAAGGCCCCCAGGTTTCCGACCTTCAGAAGAATATCTCACTAGAGGTGTTCCAGTGTTACTAACTGGGTTAGTAACTGTGTAACCTGGAATGATTTCAAGACTGATGATACAAAATAGAAGATAACAACATTTCCTTACTTCTGAATAAGAAGAATAAATCCTGGGTTAAGCAGAAAAGCAATATAAGCAGTGAATAGGGAGAAGAAAGATTATTGCAACTGTGATCTCTCTTTCTCATCCTCCTTCTGCATTTATTGGAATTTGGGTGTGAGAACCAGTTTTCCAAAGCCAAACATAGAAGGGGTGACTGGAGAAAACAGCTTTGACTGATGAGCTAACGGATGCCTGAGTGCCTCAGGTGGCTGGTGAGCACAGGGATGTGTGGCGGCTGGCAAGGCAGGCCACCACAGGGTCTCATGGTATGGACAATGCATCAATAGAGTCGAGATGTTGGGGCTGCAGGCCCCGGCCAGAGCCTGAGAGAAGTGAGCAGGACATGAGAAACTACCAAACATGATGGGAGAAGCTGCCAAATGTTGCAGCCAGGGTGGTGGTGCGATGGCTGGATTTCACAGGTGGCTTAGAGGAGACCAACTCCAAACTCCACAGGAACTGAGGAGCAGTGCCTAGGAAACCACATCTCAAGCCCATTCCTGATGGCAGCGGTATCTTCCCAACGATTTTCTAAAAAACGTATACTGCAGTATGAAGCCTAATATCAATATCACCAATACTAAATAAAAAGAGTACATAAACATATATTTTTTGAAACAGCATATAAAACAAATTTTTAATGACCATTTGTAGGAATGGGGGAAGTGGGTCACAAGGAGAGACTTTAGTCTCTGCAGACACGAATTCAAAATCTCCTCTGTACATAGCATTGGTCTTCATAGTTCAAATTTATCTGTATCACAGACCTTACCATCACTGACTATTCAGTGGGATGGGTAGATGGGGTTAAAGAAGGATGTAGGATTGCAGTGATAATGATGACCACAGGTGATCCACAGTGTACCCACAATAAACTTTGCTCAGCTTCTAATACGTGGGTAGTTAACTTCGGCCTGTATTTCCTCTTTCACTTTTATCAATGTTATATTCATTCAGTTTTGGAATATTTTTTTTTTTTAAGAAATGACATTTTATTTTATAAAAAATAAACTCTCTAAAACTTGGACTCTGTCAAATGGGAAATGAGCCATTTTCATGACAAATACTTTTTGAAGTACAAAAAGACTATTTCTTCCTGACTTCATTGCACTGACCTGACCTCCAAAGTTTATTTCTTTACTTATTTGCTTTTGAATACATTACAAAAATAATTTTCTGTGGCTTGAAATTGAAATGCAAAGTTTGAGTTCAAAGGAAAGGTTTAACCAAATATGAAACACTTTAATAATATTTACTCTACCACCATAATTAATTTATACTTGGCCTCTACCTCATCCTTTCCTCATCTCAGCTTTTGCAGTGCAGATTTGTTTCCTGATGGAACTGTGCGGTGGTAAAATGTATTAGAAAATCCGCTTCACTGTGAGGCTACAATGACCTATGTTTCTCCTGAAAATGCAGAAGTGAAAATGATACTAAAACAACTTGGGAAACTCAGTCAAGGGTTGAGCCCTGCCTGTGTTCATAGGAGAGAAAGGACAAAAAGACCATAAGAAGGAACGACCTGCATCAGATATCACACCAAGAGCCAGAATGTGCATGAGCGGGAATCATCAGAGAGGCTACACAAGGAAATGAGGGCTGCTAAGTGCCCAGCGCATCACTCTGTGGAAGCAAACGTCCTGCTGACAGACACAATTTGCCAGTCTGCTCCAAACTGTGAGTCTTCCTTTGTGACATGCTGTGCCAGCTGCCGTACCTGCTGGCCACTGTGCTGGTACTGCTGGCCAAGGCCCTGCTCCGGGGTGGTGCTCAGCCAGGGTTGCTGCAATGGCTGCAATCTGCCATCAGAGACAGCTAGCTCTGATATCCACTGAAGCTGCTTGAACATGTCTGCTACCAGGCAAGATGGAATCACAGAATCACAGAATTTTAATGATTGGAAAGGACCTCTGAGATCACTGAGTCCAACCATATACACACAAAAGATCCCCACAATCTCAGCCACTAGAGCATGCCCTGAAGTGCCACATCTACTCGTTTCTTAAATACCTCCAGGGATGGCGACTCAACCACCTCCCTGGGCAGGTGGTTCCAGTGCCTGACCACTCTTTCAGTAAAGTAATTCTTCCTAATATCTAATCTAAACCTCCACTGCCACAACTTCAGACCATTTCCTCTGGTCCTGTCATTGTTCACTTGGGAGAAGAGGCCAACACCCACCTCTCCACAGCCTCCTTTCAGGTAGTTGTAGAGGGCAATGAGGTCCCCCCCTCAGCCTCCTCTTCTCCAAACTAAACATGCCCAGTTCCCTCAGCCTCTCCTCATATGACTTGTTCTCCAGACCCCTCACCAGCTTGGTGGCTCTCCTCTGGACACACTTCAGCGCCTCAATGTCCTTCTTGTAGTGAGGGGCCCAGAACTGAACACAGCACTCGAGGTGAGGCCTCACCAGTGCCGAGTACAGGGGTATGATCACTTCCCTGCTCCTGCTGGCCACGCTATTCCTGATACAAGCCAGGATGCCGTTGGCCTTCTTGGCCACCTGGCCACACTGCTGGCTCATGTTAAGCCGGCTGTCCACCAGGTTCTTTTCTGCTGGGCACCTTTCCACAATGGAAAGCTTTGGAAAATGAAGCTTCAAATCACCAAGATTGCTGCCTGGGCTCTGTTTCTGCCTGAACACTCGCACGGCCATCTTATGGGATTTGTACCAGCTTTTCCTGCTTAGCCATGCAATTGTGGTAATCTCCTCCTGCAGATTTTTGTGCAGGTATGTGAATACGTGTGTGCGGTAACATTAGCACAGTGTGATATGCTTCTGCCAATGTGAGACAGGAACGGCTGTGGTTATCCCAGTGATACAAATACTTTCTACACTAGCAGATGTACACACACACACATGTGCTTTGCAAACAAGAACAGTAGCATTTCCCCCATTTTTAAATGGGAAAACCAGAAATAAAAACATGAGTTTTGCTCAAAGTCACCCAGAAGACCATGTATATTTTTCTATATCCAAAAAGCTCCAGAAAACTTTGCAAAAGGAGAAAAAATATATATATATATGAAAACCAAACAAAACTGTGTGTGTCTCAGGAAGAAACAAAAAAAGTCCTCTTAATGATGTAGCAGTGTTTTTTGTTTCTGCATATTACATATCTTACCTAGAATATGTACTTACACACACATATGTATATGTCGAAGCTTAAGTTTGAATCCTGTGGACCCTGCCACTACTAGAAGCTGGTTACTATATGCCCTAAAAGTTATCTGGAAGTTTCTCCTTTTTAGCCATGCTGAGTCACAAATTATCTGATTTTAAGACAAAATAGATCCAGGTCTAAAATTTAATCCATTTTACCCTCTTTTATTGGTAAGCTAAGGTTCATCAGCCTGTCCACCATCTGAATTACACCTCAATATAACAGTTGAAGCAAAAATATATATAAACTATAAATCTTTATGGCTATCACAGTCACTGTAAATTGAAAAAAGAGTTAACAGCCCTGTAACTAACACAACTGGTCACACTTAGCCTGAGGCTCCTAGTAGAGGAGCTCCAGCTGTTATTTTCTGTTCAAGTTTTCACTGATTTTCCACACATCTGAGGGACGAGAAAAATGTCAGATAAAACATATTCTACTGCTATGTGAAAAATTATAAGGTCCTGCTGAAACCTTGATATTTGGAAAACAGTTTCAATTAGATATTCAGGGAATGCTACTCAACAGGCTCATCTGGGCTGTTTGCCATTCAGCAGATGAAGCAACTCCTGACCTTGAGCTGCAGCTTGCTGACTGCTTTTGCCTTAAGTACATGAGAGGTTATGATTCAAGTAGAGAGGGAGCAATGGATGGCAACTGTGTCTACATCCAGACAGCAAGGAAATTACCCTGCTGATTTGCCAGCACTCTAGCAACAAGCTCATGAGGTACCAGTTTCTGCGCTTATGTTACTGTATGCTGTAAGTCATTACTTTTCACTTCAGTAATGAGCGACGGCCAAATTCATGCCTTAATTTTGAAAATGACATTAAAGTCAATACCAGTTTAACAAACATGGCTTACTCGGACAACAGAGCAGTGAACTCAAGAGCTCTGACTTCTGGTCTTGGCTTTGCTACTTATCTAAGGGCACCTCATTTCACTTCTGCTGTCACTTTTGCCACTGATAAACAGGGATAATGATACTGATCTCTGTAATAAACAACTCTGAGATCTACTAATAAAAAAATGTGGAGGAAATTACTAGTTTTACTCTACATAGCTCTAGTTCAAATTACTCCCTTAATGTAGGTAAGCCATTTGCTTTGCCATCTGTGATCTTTTGACTTTTACCCATTATCATCGGAAAGACACAAATAAATACCCAACTGTTGAGAAATAGCGTCTGGCACCCATCAAACAAGCAAAATAATCTGTTTTCAAAATCAAAAACCTTCTGATTTTAAGTTTAGTTCCTTGACACTGGAGTGCATCCCAGCTGCTTGATTGATTGCCAGAGAGGGCAAACGCAATCTCTTCATTATGCTAATAATGAAGTAACAGAATTTCAATGACATTTCTTTTTACAAATGTCAGTGATTAATTAATTCTTTAGTCAGTATAATCACGCTGATAATCCTTTTGAAACCAATGTCACCATCACTTTCATACAGTTGTTCACAGAAACAGTCGTGGATGAAATAAAATCTCACACTGCATGTTCAATCACCCTGTTTCATCCTGAGGCCCCCTTTTACTGCAGGACTCTTTTTTGTGAGTAGACAGATGCAGGATGCGACAGGGCCACAGAGTAGGGATACCAGATGTGTGAGAGTTTTAAGCACTGCAAATTCAAATTTAGTGTTAAGATTTGGTCTAAACTCAATTTACATGTACAAGTAGCCCTTTGGACCTGGGGCTTTGTCACTTCCTGCAGAGGTGAGAGCTGAACTCCTGACCTACAAGTACAGTATTTCAGGTATATTTTTGATGCCTGCTTGACAGATACAGGACATAATTTTCTGAAATAACCATTCAAAAGCCAGCAGTCATGCTTTTCATTCTAGAAAGTTATATCCTTTGTATGGAGTGATACCAAGAAACTTTATACTCACTGACTTACTGTACCAGAGGTTGTTTAAGCTTCTTTCACATACTATTTTTTGGTGCATAACAAGATGAGTGGAGAAACTCATTAGTTTTCTCTATTTGAAAAATCCAGTACCTTGAACAAAGGCATCCCACACCTTTTTTAGGATGTAGCTCTCTATACTTCATGTGAAGTACTAGAAGAAAGATAAGGAGAACGTCAAGTGATACTAGTGTCAAGCACAGAGCATGAGTTGTCATAATCTTGATATGAAAACAAAATGAAGGAATAGTAATGGTGGTTCTACAAAGCTGTGAAGGTAGCTAGTCTTTCTTTCTTTCCTCCCTTTCCTTCAGAAAACCAAACAATAAGTAAACTTAAAGATGGACTGCAGCTCCAGTAACAATCATGGTTCCTGCTTACCCAGAAAGAGGGGGGAGATGGAGGTGAATTGGTGCTCTCTTCCCTGTCACAATCAGAATAACGATGTATCTTCAGGCTGGCTCACTTTTAGTGTTTTATGTGCTGTTATTATGATTAACTGTGTAGTCTGGATGAGCACAGTATTATATTTCAGATGTACAATTATTTGATGCAAAGTTACTCTAAAACATGGAGTTATCAGCACCTTCATTAAGATATGCATAAATGTTTACAAGCTCTGAATGCTAAGTCTGGAACCAAATCAACTAGCTACAGTTCTATTTCTGTTCTTTTCAGAAAGCTTTTTTGTGTTACCAGGCAATGGATACAACTTTCACGGTTGTATCGTACGAAATACAAAGGTTTTAGAAAATGGCTTTCTCTTTTTCTTGGAGTTCAAAATCTTCTGACGCATGTGCTCAAATGTGTCACCTACAAAGGACATCACTTGCTTAGGATCTGACATTAGGACACATCCTTACACCCAGAAATGAACAGTGTCCAAAGCAAGATCATGCAGCTGAGGCTGAAGAGAGTCCAACTTCAGGAAGCTCATTGCATAGTTGAAGTCTTATTTGGACAGTTTCTGTTTTGCTATTGCTCCTCTATCTGAGGAATATGCATCCTCTTTTTTCTTCTGTTCTCTGAAGCCTCACATCATCTCACTTGTCTCTTCAATGGAAATCATGCTATGGAGAGGGAGAGAGAACCAATTCTATTTCAAAGACATTTGTGATCAACTACAGCACCCAAAATGTGAAATGAAAAGCAATGCATTATTTATCAGCGTGGTAAGCTTTGAGGCTCGAGGCAGTAGAAAATCGTTAGGCATGAACTGGTATGAACCATCAAGGCACAAAGGCTGCAACTGCAGATGTTTAAGGGTAATCTGAAAGGATGTGAAGGCACATTAATCTAACTCCTGCCAGAGTGTGAGTAACTGTGGTGATAATACAGCAGAATTGGGCAGAAGATTGAAAGGTGATACCCTTAATGAAGCTTTAAAAGTGTGAATGAAGATAAAAATAATTTTCTGTGATAGGTTTATTTCTAAAACAACTTTTTGTTTTGGTTTGCTTGTTTGTTTGTTTGTTTAATCAAACAAAACAAATCCATGTTTTGGATATTCCATGGATGAATGCACTGAACTAGAATTGGAATTCATCAGTGGTGAAACAAGACAGTTATTAGTTAATGGAGATAAATCAGACTCTTGTGAAAAATGAGCTCAAATTTCTACGAGACAAATAGATATTGGATCTGAACACTGTGAATGTATGAGGAAAACAAGTTTCTCTTTTGGCCCAGAACTCAACTTCATACTTTCCCTTGCATACAAATCATTGCCACATTTTTAAACCAGAAGTATCTAGAGCTAGTCAATTTGGGTGTGACACAAAGGTATGAAAAGATATGTGAAGTGCCAACTGAGGCATCTTTGGATACTCAAGATGTCTTCAGAGAGCTGCCAGATATAACCACAGGAAAACTAGGCTCTTATAGAGCAACACTTCAGCCCGGGCACAGTATCCCAAGGTTTCTAAAAAGAAAATTGAACTGCGTCCTTTCTGTTCATATTTAGACATTGATCTTGCAAATGTTTATACACATATATATATGTTAATAGAAAAATTTGTTATCATAGGTAGTCTTATTGGTGCTAAGAAGAAAAAAGACTGAAAATTTGAGGCCTGGTGTTCAGAACTGCTGAGCTTCCCATCAACAGCAGAACTCAAAAAAAAAAAAGCCAACAACCAGTGGCAATAAATTAAGAACATTTTTTTAAAAGTTATTTAAATGAGAATACCATATATTTATCAGGCCTGACGCAGGCTTTTAGTGAGTTTGTGAATCTGTTGACCATGGTGGTTGAAAGCTCAATTCATTAAGATACGGGCATCAAAACTGGGTTAGGCATAAAAAGTGAATCTAGGGACTTCCCACTAGTGTCACAATTTGTTATCTATTTCCTTGCCTCAGCCTCCATGACTGCTCTCATGCAGTGTCACATGTTCCTGAAGAAGACACCATTGCTCTTGGGCATCACTTTGCCTCTCTTTATCCACTCCTCCTTCATCTTTTATGGAAATGCAAATGGCAAAAATAATCTGTTCTCTCATGCCCATCATTAGTATCCAGTGCTTGTTTTTTGAGGACTGAAATAAATAAAAAAAAAGGAAAACACAGCAACAGTACTGTATTGCCCTAATGCAGTAAAAGGGTAAACCACAATGACCGCATTCAGAAGAAATACATTCTATAAAATAAGATACAGAAATATATACAATGTTAACTGAGCAAATTGTGTGGTGTTTACTGAGTTAGAACTGATCTCACATTCATGAGATATTCAGAAGTCAGTGGTAAGCTACTGCTGACTTCCACCAGAGAAGATACATATTGTGGTATTCACAAACGGCTGGAGCTAAATCCTTGGAAAAGCTTGTGTTTATTTACAATGGTGTGACAATACATTGAATATCCAAAATTTTTATCTCCCAGACTGACCCTTTGAGACCAGGAGATTCTTGATACCCAAGAGGCTATGATAAATACCCATGGCTTTGTTTGTTTCTCCTTGACTACTAATCTTGAATTTGGAATGGGAGAACAAAACTGATTTTAAATTATTTTCAAATTCCTTATATTCTGTAGAAGTGAGGTTGCTAAGCTTTGGGAGGGTAAGAGCATTGCAATGAGTGTTTTCTCTTTGTGTTTTCCATGAAGTACGGAATCACCACAGTGTATTGCATATGTGTCATACTACTGAACGGTGTCTTGTGCTCTGTGCTTGGTTGATGGCTCTTCACAATTTTATTCTGCAGCCAGGGCACAGAAAATTATGCAGATAACTATTTCTGGTCCTTTTGCTAGCAGTGCTGCACACCTCACTGCAAGAGAAGAGCAAACCCGTTGTACTTTTACGAATTTCCACACAATGCCTTCTTTTTATTTGGAATGCAAAATTAATCACAGAGGGAAAATGCAGCTAATCTTTATCTAAAATTTCCTTCTCAACTGAATTTCTTTCTCTTACCGTGTTATTTTATTCTGCAAAGACAGAATACCTGAACATCCTCATGTTGAATTGGCAATATTCTAGAGTTGAGTGGTCTGACTTGTTTTGCTTGGGTTGGGACATACGGCGCATTTGGGGAAGGGATACATTTAATCGCCAACTGGCAAATACTTGATTGCTGGCACAGTTAACTCAGTGATGCAGCCAGGCATTATTCATGAGGGTTTCAGATTACCCAGCCATAGGTTTCCAAAGCACCTCAAATGGTATTTCAAACCTTCACCCCTGAAACATCTCTTAAGCATCTGATTCTCTTTTATATAAGTGTATAGGATAACAAGACCCATTTCCCTGGGACAACACTGAGAAACATGAAATTCACAGTTTCTACTCAGCATTTGTCTTAGCAAATTCTTTATAGAGAGACCCCAGTATGTCCTCTGATAGCAAATTATCTATAAATGTCCAGATAATTTCCTTATTTTCCTTCTTTCTCTAAACACAAGAGTATGACAAAGCAGCTCAATTTCATTAATGCAAATATATACTGAACATAATTATTTCTTCCACAATGCTGAAGTCTGCACAACCTCTGCAGTAAGTATTGCAAAGTAAGTAGTTATTTTGGAGCACACCAAAGCCAAGAATTAGAGAGAGGCAAAACTATACCTGAAGAGAAATGAAAAGAACCAATTCAAACATAAGAGGTTATGATAAAATGCAACCCCAGAGATTCAAACAGCTAAAGATTAGATTAAATGTTACCTCTCCTTTGATGGCATGTGAAGTACCCCCAGTGGTTAGGGAATGACAGATTGCAAAGGGTTGATGATGCTCTGTGCTCCCAATTCCAAACTAGCAGTAAGTCAGCTACTTTATAAGGGACAGAAAGCCATTAATTCAATGATTTAAAATATTGGAAAAAAAATCCTCCAAAAACATTTCCCCAGATCTGATGAAAAGCAATCTTTCTATCCTGTTTTCCCCCTTTTGTTCAAACTTTCCTGCTGTTGAGATTTTTCTCAAGCTATGTGTTTTTGCAATAAGCCTTTCAATGTCTGTCTTTTGTGCATCTTTATCTCCCAATTCTAATACATTTTTAAAAATAAAATAAAACAAAAAAACAACCAATAAAGAAAAAAAACAACCCTGCCTGAAAGCTGTAAGTGTGTGGATTGCCCTTCAGAAATGTACTAATTGATGCTAAAATGTCTTTTTACAGCCAGTGCCATCTTAGGCTTTCCACAGAGCAGAGCACATTAGTCTGATCAACTTGCTGTCAGATCCTTGCTCAGCACAGCTATTAGTCTAATGCAGCTTCATGGCTTTAGGCACACTAATGAAACAGTGGCAACCATTTAGAAGATAATCTGCCTCCCTCCATCATACTGGCCTTTACCAGGAGATTCCTGTTCCTCTAGCAGAAGGTAGTATTCCTGTTTGCTCCAACTAATGAGTTTAAAGGAGAGGATATCGTGAAACAATATCAAGAGTTCATTTTCTTAAATAATCTCTTGGACCTCCTGTCTGATGAGTTTAAATTAAAAGAAAAGGACCGTAATGTCGATCCAGTATGCCTTAGGGTAATGCCTAGATGACTGAAAATAGATGCATTGTAGTTAGAATGCAAATTTCTGGCCCTTGTAATAAGTGAATTGCTCAGCTTGCAAGTCATAGTTTAGGAAAAATCCTTTTAATGTCTGAATTTCCCAGATTTTACTTTGCATTCTCAGTGGATAGTTTCCGTATGCTTGTTTCAACAGACACAAGGGGCACATATTTATTGTGAAGCACATGTCTTTGCTTTCATTACACAAACTAATTGAGAACATTTTGATCTATTTCTATGTGACTACAAATTTTGGGAGGAATTTACAAAGTTACTGAAAACAGATGAACTTCATTATGCAAACCCCCTAATTTTACACATGTAAATTTAAATTTACATGTAAAAGTAAACTTACAAAATTACTTTTCCTGAAACAAATAGGATCAGAAGGTGAAAAGGACTCTGTTCCAATAGCCTGTAAAAAGACAGACGCAGATCCCAATTCTTCATTCACCTCTGAACATGAATGTAAATCCTAGTCTCTTATATCTTAGGACAGCAATCTATCCATCATTGAAGGTGGATCATGCCTTTCCCTGAGTTTTCTTGTAGTAGAATCACTTTATCTAAAATATTATTTGAGGTGGAGAGTGAGAATAGCTTAATCCAGAAAGAGAGGAAAAATGAACTAAATTAAATGAACTAACTAACTCTAAATGCTGTCTGCAACCTATTAAAAACAGAAAGGCACTAATGAACTATGTTGATGTAAATGTGGAAGATACTATCAGTACATGATGATCAAAAATTCTACATGCAGGAAAATTGGATGGCTATGAGTAATGGAGTAAAAGAAAACAAATGCATTCAGCAGTGCAGTCTACAAGCCTTATACTTTGCAATGAACAAGAATGTCTGTTGAAAAAAGGAAGCTAAGCAGCTGCAAACAAGAATGAGAACTGTGATGCGTAAGTCAAATGTGGGTCACCAAGAGGGCCCTGAAAAAGGCAAAGTACAATACATGCTAAAAGACATTTGGCATTGTATTCAATGAACTTAGTATGAGCTATGCAAGGAAAGGGTGAAAATGTATACTGTCCTGCTAAGACACATTAACAAATAAATCAGTGCTGCAGCAGAAGCAGCTAAGGTCTACAACAATGAAGGAGAGACTAGAATATCTGTTAATAAGAGCAGTTTTAAAGAGTTTATCTTGTCTTTCCCAGGGAAACAAAAGCTGAGATTCAGTTGTGATTACTGTTTTAAGGCCTAGTTCAGGGAGGGCAGTTGGAGGTGAAGAGGAAAGGAAGGAAAACACAACAGCACGTTTAATCCAAAGGAGAATACTGAAACAACAGATTCATAAGCTAGTTATTAATTAGTTCATGTTGGGACTTAGAACATTAAAAAAACCCAACTCTATCAAAGACATCAAAGTAATCAAAGTAATATATTCTGAAATTACAAAAATCCTCAGTTAAATCCCAGTATACATTAAAAGGCATTAATGGGGGTGAAGTGTTCTCTTTTCACAAAAAAGCTACTCAACAAACTTGAATATATGAAGTAAATTGCCATATCTGCAGCATCTTCTGCAAACTCAGCTAGAACAGCTTTTTGAGTGGCTGCTCATTTTAAGCTTTGCAACAAACATTATTTTCACCTTTACTGAGGTAGTTTAACATTTCCTAGTTTAGCTTTCTGCACTGCACAGCCAGGCTCCATTTGTAGCAAGGGACATGAGCTAAGGCTTTTGCTGAGACAAGAAGCTATAGAAGTTCACCATTAAAGAGCTTGCGACCTGAAAAATTGTTATTATTTGCTTCTTTTCTTACTCATTTGGTTTACTTTGCAAGGGCACAAATGTGGAAGTTTGGCAGATTTGTAGATAACATCAGTCAAGTAAAGTAACTGTCTTGGCAATATATAGAACAGGAACATGTAATTACAATTGTGATAATATAAGTGCTAGATCCTTTCTAAAACAGCATTTCTCCAAGGCAACATGTTCAGTCACAGGGGGTTGTCTGAGATCTAGCATCAGGGGAGAGATTTGATGGAACCGTTATAAACTTTTTTAGGCTACAGAGTGATACACGTCTCAATTAGCTGCTGATAATTGATGAACACAGGGGCTGGCTGTATGGAAACCCAGGGGAGGGATCTGTCTATTGATGTAATTTTTGTCACAATGTGCTCACAAGTGGTAGCTAAATGGTCTCTTTCTTCCATGGTTCACTGCTGTTAGTGAAGGAGCTACAATTGCTTTTTGAAGAACATCCTGATTTCTTGGTTGATCGATTGATTTACTTTTCTCCCAGAGCAACTTTTTTATCCTAAGGTACTGTATGCATTCCATTATTTTATTGAGTTACTTTTGCTTTTGCAGCTGATTGTGAGATCCATTTGTCAAACAAAACAAAGTAACTCAATTTTCTGCAGGTCATAGCTGTGGTAGTTTTTAATGAAGTCTTTTATTTAAGTTTCACGGCATGAAGACAGCTAAAAGGTCAAGAGCAACAAGGAAGCCCCGCATTGCACTGACATTTAAGGCCTTCCTAATTTTACACAGCTGCTAATTTCAAAGGGCTGTATCACTCTTCCTGAGGAGAGGAAATCACATAGGTCTTTTTCCTGTGAGTTATCATACAAATAGTACTTGGCACAGTGTTCTATCATTTTTGCACTGCGGTGGAAGAAAACTCTGATCGGACACTTTGCAATCCAAATGAGGCTTGTTTAAATTTCTGTATTATGAGGAGTAAGCAGGGAAGAAAAGGAGGATCTCTGTCCGTGTTTGGCTGTATGGGATCCAGGACCACTTCCAAGGTCCCATGGTAGCACAGGCACCACACCATCAGGACACCAGTCATGGCTGAGCTCCCTCTTTTCACAAAGGAATGATGGGTGTACAGCCCTGCGAGGAGCCAGGAGGTATCTCAGTCGGTCAAGTCTGGATGCGGTCTCCGGGGTCCACTACATTCCAGTAACCTGGCAAAAGAATTTAAACTAGAATGTCTCAAAGGGCTGGTCAGCCATACATTGAGGAGCCCTTGAGAATCGAAAGGCAAGTTGGAGGCTTTTTGTTCTTCCTAAAGTCAACGAACAAACTGCACCAGATGTAGGGAATGGAGTCAGATCTGCTTGCCGCACCTGCAAGTCCTGCGAGTCCAGTGTGAGCACAGCAGTAGAGAAACTGAAATGCAGACCACCTTTTTTTTGTCATGTGTTAACTTCAGATATATATCATCAGATATTCTTTAGCAATAGCTCTGGCAAAGTAGATAAGACATTTTCTTCCTAGGTGAAGGTGACAGAAAAAGAGTAATCAAGCATTTTAAGAAATGTACTATTACTTCAGCAATTTAGTTTAAGGGAAGGAAAGGGAGAAGAAGAGAACAGAGTTAGTTGTACAGTTCCCTTTGATTACATTGATAGTGGCTGTTCCTGAGGTTCATTTAATCTCCTTTTCAAAATGACAAATGTACGTCCTCGGTCATGGGATCTGACCACCTCAGGCATGACACATCTGAGACAGCTCTGGATTCGCTTGATTTTAGTTGCAGTAAAGTACTTACCAACCTTTTAAAATCAGAGTCCATTTCACTCTGGAGCTGTTTCTGTTTCAAAATAAAATCTTGCATATGCATAGATATTACTAGAGGCAGCATTATAGTCATTTAATGAAGCTGCTATAATGTAGTGTAAGCGATACAGGAGGTGATGAGCTGTTTGCTTTTGTTATGATCATTTACTTTGGCAAGTAATTGTAATGGCTACCTTGGGTATCAGCCACACATGTACCAAAGGAGCACTAGGAAGGTGCCTGTAATATTATCACAATGATAACATTGTTATTCTCAACAGGCTAGCAACTTTCCAGATTTTTTAGGTTTGTTGACATCTCTCAAAAAAAATAATCTCTGCATTTAACACTGAATAACAAACCTTTGTAGGGCCTTTCATCAAAGGAGGAGAACAGAATACACAGTCTATTTATTTATTCTGCTAATTGCACAAAAGCAGCACTTTACGAATTTGAATCACTTTGTTCACAGAAGTTCTGTCACCTCTTCAGTGAAACATGTCATGTCATCATAATATGCAACTAGCTAAGATGAAAAATAACACAGCTTATTCAGGGAAAGTGTTTGGAGAATTTAGACCAAAATGTAGATACCCTGGCCAGGATGTCAAAGCCAATAGGTCTACTACTGAACATTGTTTTGGATAATTCTAATTTCCCATGATCAAAAGCAGCAGTATTGGTGCTTTGAGAGCTTTGTTCTGAGCTCTGGCTTGAGGCCAAGGAGAAGGAGCACAGAGATGAATGATTTCTTCCCTGTAACTTCCCAGGGTGTTGTGGAGCCCAAGGTGCAGCTCCAGTGCTCCGGCCCAGGCATCTCCTGCTCTGTGCCAGGATGAGACCAGCTGCATCCCCCACATCACCATGATTTTGCTTCTGTGGCAGGACACCTGGGCACCCCGGCAGGGCCAGCAGCCACAAGGATCTCCATCATGGCGTGGTAGCCAAAGGGCTGTGGAGTACATCATCCATCCACCCTTCCTGTGTAAACACTGCTGTTTACACTTAAGATGAGGGATATCTCACCTGATTCAAACAGGCATTTGGCTCCACAACAGCACACTTTTTTTACTCATCAGCAACAAGGTTTTCCTCCTGGTACATGGTGTGGCTGGGATGAGGTGGACAGATCAGTCCAAGGGCAGCTGGGTTTCCCAGCCCTGGGCTCCGCATGCAGGAGGGAGCCACTCTCACTGGGAGAATATCTGTTCTTAACAGAAAGGATTACATTTCACAGCTTTGGTTTGCCTTAAAAAATACCAAGCAATGCTGTGCTCTGTGCCAAAGCAAAGCCTGTGTTACCATTTGATAGCTTTCTGAGAAGGATTTGGCTGTAAAAATGTGTGGTAAACACTACATTTAATTAGATGCCTGCATCTGCACATTTATTCAAATATGCAGTCAGATATTGATTCCAGCCACAAGACTCTCGTAAACAAAGTCATTGAAGATATGTGAAGTGTTTGGGTGAAGATCCTTATATAACAAGATTATCCTCCAAAATTCTAAATTAGCAAGCAAATCATAACAAGAAGTAAATTCCATCCAGATACCCATGACAAGGCAAAATGGTTATCAAAAAATAAGAGCTTTGCCCACTTGCCATCACTGCATGCACAAGCACAGTACAACTTCCTTCAGTATCATTAGATACGAACTGTGTTTTCATGGTCATTGTATGAGTTGGTGATGATGTCATGCCACAAAAGCTAGTTTCTGAAGCACTTTTCAAAGTAGATTTTTACTGTTTATTTTGTAATTGTGGGCAAAGGACAAAACAGTTTTTCTTTTTTCTAGAGTTTCTGTCCTGTTATTCAAGGATAAGAACAAAAATAATTGCAAATCTTAGCATTATGACTTCCCCCGGATGCAGTTTTGAACATATCTAACTTCTGTGTTTGCAAAAATTGAAGGGTGTACAAGGTTGCATGTGTGTAGCTATAGTGATTGTGTTGTGCCCACATATGTTGGCCAAAGTCACAGCTGTGGTGATCTTTTCAAAATCTGACTCCTTGAGGACTTTCAAAGAGGACAGAGGAACAAAATCATATTCAAGGTCAGATATTATTCAATGAGTGGCAGAGAATGTTATCTTTATAGCATTTCCAAGACTTCTGTATTATAATATGTTTTCTTCTTCCTTAATTGAAAATATTGTTCAATACTTCTTTATTGTTTACAGAAAGTTTAAAGATCTTAATCAGCAATACACTAACATTCTTAAGTACATGTTATCTTGAGTTATTGGAAAACTGAAACATTGCTGCAGAAAAGATTTTTGCTTGGGTTAAAATATTTATTTCATTTGAGTTTATTTTCAATTCTTTCTAGCATCTTATCCTTGAAACTGTTGCAGAACTGAATACTACTATATGACTTTTATTTTTTTCTCATAGATGTATGCTTATATATTGTGTCCTAGAATTGAAAACTGTGGAATGAAAGTCCTATGTTTTGTAACACTGGTTGTCAAAGAACAATATTGGAATACAAAAAGATAGTAGGGAAGCAAACAAATAAGTTAGCTGTCTCTAACGTTTCTAGATCTTATGATGTGTTAGTAAAATAAAAGAACAGAAAAAAATCTCTGCATTGTTGGGAGAAACGTGTTCCCTCCTTTATCCCATCAACAGTAAAGTATTTTTATTTGTAAATGGGGAACCAATTCCGAAGCTAGGTAAGAAGCCGTCTTGGACCTTCTAACTGCTTTTCGGTAGTTTGCAGGCATCAATTTGAAATTTTTGATATTACCATCCTGAAGCATCATCTCACTCTATCCAGGATCAGGGCTTGAGACATCAGCTGCAGCTGATCACAAAGATGCCCAAATAAGCCAAAATGGAGGACTGATGAATAGATGTGCAAATTGTACGATGAAAGTCATGAGGAGGGGTGGGGAGGGTGTTGAAGGGGAGAAAGGAAGGAAGGTTCCACAAGTATATTCTGATATTTGTGTTCAGTGAGTGTTTTTTTACATCAGCCTCATGGTGGGAAACCTTTGACCCTTTCAGATTACATGGCTATCTACATGCAGTGTACAAGTGTCCCTTTAACTGTCCTTTCTCCTACCTGAAGTCTTTTTCCTTGCAGACTGAAAAATAAAAAATGTGCAACCAAATGCAGACATCTCATACTTTTGAAATTAAAAATAAAGTTAGTTCTTCTGCCGCTATTTAGCTTACAACAGATATTGAAAGGATATTTCAGTGTTGTTATCCCACTAGATATAAACAGTTTTATCAAGGTGTTCAAAGCATTTCTAGATGATTGGACTGCCCTTTTAACCTTTCTAACCTGGCTGCATAACCATGACAAAGGAGGAGGCTGTTCCTCCTGTTATTGCTACTGACCCTCTGCCCACTCTCAAATTTTCCCTCACTGCTTCAATAAATGAGGACCAAAAGGAATTACTCTACAATTCCTCACATTGCAGATAATGTGCTTTTTCCCTCGTTCAAGGAAAGAAAGGAACGTAAAAGTGATTTTATTGATTGCTGGTTATAAGTGTAGGCGGCTTCTTTTGCTTTTGTACTTTTGGTAGGTATTTATTCAATGACACCAGACAGATACATCATAAACAGAGTTGTAGCATCTTGGCTCACTGTAAGCCTGGATTCTGCAGGACTGCATTCTCTCCTCTTCATCAGAACATTTCCCTGAGCATTACTTGAAACGTTTCAAAACATATTACGCTCAAAAATTATGGCAAAGAGTAACAAGTGTCTTTTTGCTGGAAAAAGTTTGAAGCCACTGTTCAAAAATGAAAAAGGACAAAAACAATTAAAAAAAATAATTAAAAAGTAACCCTAACCTGATACCAGGCTAATACTCTAAAGACATGTCACTACATTTCTGTATGTTCTGTTATTTGTTTCTTGTCCAAAGTCTTTGGTGAATTAAGGAATCCCTAAATTCTGTCACGATGAAAGGTATCAAACAGTACTGTCATGGATCAAAAGCAGCTTTTCAATGGATTGTAGGGAATCTTCCTCATCTTGCATCCATTTCTGTCCCACAGGCATTTGATTTTCTTTATCTGGCACAATGGCTTCTTGGAAATGACTTGCCTAGGACCAATCAATTACCAAGACACACTTAATGTATGCTTTCAGGCATTTAAGATAGAATCTACCAAGATTGTTGGTGAGGTGACTGCTACCTTTGTCCCACACATCAGCCAAATCTGAAATACCGGAGTAAGGAAAAGGAGAAATCAGGTTGGATAATATTTTTGCGCCCTGAGATCAGATAGATAAGAGACTCTGCCAATTAAGAAGCAAGTCACAGAGAGTCAAAGCCTGCATACAGCAAATATGAACCATTACATTTGTTTATATGGCATGTTAATGGGCTTATTGTAACACAGTTATTTGGATGCAGCAGGAGCAGGAATTTTCATTCTCATCCATGTTGACTTCTGTGTTTATTTGCCTTCTTGAATTATTTGACCTTATATGTTTGAACAAGTCTCAGCAAGTTCTGAAAGTGCGTTGGCACAGCTCAAACCAGCCATACTCATCCTCTTGACCTGCAGTCATTTGCAAATGTTTTTCTTATTTCAGTTGCTGAGAGTGGTTAAGTAGATGTAGTGAAGAAGTAGTTCTTTGTATGGTACCTATGTGCTTTAAAGTCTATTTAACTTGATGTCAGACAACAGCATTCACTTATCTAGAAAGAAACTGCTGGCTGTAACTAGAAAAATGCAAACTGGAAGTGAAAGAATAGTGAAAATAAAAATAATCAAGTTTAGCTCTTGGTCTAAGTGTGCCCTGTTTGTACTAGTGGATACTGGGATAATTATAGCTCTGTCAGCTTACAAATTCAGTGTTAGAAATTCATTTTTCAAATAGTTTTTGTTCAAATAGTTTGTCAAATAATTTGTTCAAATAGTTTGTCCATATATTTCAGTCATCTCTGCTTTTAAACTGTATTTTGATTTGCTTGCACCATGAAGCATAAGAAAAAGCCAGGACCAGGTTCAAGTGTTTCAGAAGGGTAGCTAAAACTGAAATGGGCTGTTCTAAGGATGTGGGACCAAGGAAACTGGTGCCGCTTGAAAACACGCATTCCTCTGTTATTTCTGCTCTCCTGCCACCAACAGGAGAGACCAGGGAAGGGAGTGAGGAAAGGACCATTTTAACAGCGGATCTGTAGGGCAAAAACTCCAAACGCCCATCACCATGTTTTCAAATGCATCACCATGTTTCCTGGCACACAGATTTGTTGTGCTCTAGGACTCAATTTACTCTAAATTATCAGTTATACAGATCTCATTCACCTGTCCATCAGAGGAAAATAAAAAACTTTGGCAGCTGGACAGACAGAAGATGGGTTCTTAATGTGTCTAGAAAGCAAGGGGGAAAGCTTAAATCACTTGTATCTTGAAAGACCAAACGAGGAGAAATTTAAAGACTGCCTAATAGCAAAGCTATTTTTAGTATTTGTGAAGCCCTTCAAGAGGGCTGGGGAGACATGGTGCAAATATGAGGGAAGAGGCGGAAACAGAGACCACTTTGTTATAGGAAGGGTCAAAAAGTTAGCATCCATTTGTGCAAGGATGGCTGAGAAGCTGGCAGAAGTAAAGCGGAAGGGAACAGAAAAAAACTCAGCAGTGCCAGCCATATTGGCAACGAACTCTGTTTTTTCTGTTAGAACTGTTAGAAAAGGTGCTTTGGTCCAATTCTTACACTGAAAACTTTAAAACAATGCACAGCAGCACTGAAGAGATTTCATGTGGTATAGCAGCATAGGAAGAGGTCAGGAAAGGAGACTTTCCCAAGAGGGCCAATTTGTTGGCTGAATTAAGTCAGGGAATTTTCGGATTATTTTTTGCATTCCACTGGAAAAGGTTCACTTGTTGATAGGGAAGCTATTTAAAAGAACGTAGAATTCTGATGAGACCTTAAGTGGCAGAGCTTTCATTGCTGCAGGACAGTATAATAGCATGTGTTTCTGAGACTGGGAACACTCAGCTGGGAAATAAAATATTTGCATTTGCTTTCAAACTATCCCACAGCCCAGGTGAGGTTCAGTGCTTTCTCTTCTGGCCGTTAATCCTCTGTATTTTGCAGAAAATGATAATTTTGAGAGTTAATGGCTTCCCTGTGATTACAAATGAAAATATTTACTGTCTTGATTCTGAAAGATTTCTTTGGAGAAGAGACATATCTATTCAGATCTCTATGATCAACAGAGAAGACATACCAGAATGAAAGCCAACCGTTAAGGCTGGAAATCGGATGGACTGTCAGAAGCAGAAACTAATATCACTTTAGAATGAAGAGAGAAAGGATGAGTGCCATTTTACATGAGAATGTCTGACACTCACACCAGAGTGATTTTGAAAGTCATAATGTTTCTGCTTGTCTTCGTATGCTGTAATACATATTCCAGGTAAAAACAATAAACCATCAATGAGATAAAACAGAAAATGTACAAGCTGAGACACTTTCTCATATTGAAAGCCCACACCACGCGCTCTTCAGACTGAGATAAATGATTAATAACAATCAAACACCACCTCCCTGTGCTGCCTGTCTAGGCTTATTTTTAATGCCTTCTAACCGATAGCAAGCAACACTGATTACCATTTGCTTGCTTAAAGCTCATCTTTCCCAACACACTCAAAGTTAAATGCATTTCTGTTTCTGTCACTTTCCTTCCCAATCAACTGCTAACAAAAGGAAGATGCAGGTGTCCTGAATAATAATCCTGGTCTTTCATTGTTCACCCCCATTTCTAAACACTTACCATCAAACCTATTGCTCAGGGCAACGCAGCCCACTTGTAACCTGCCTAAAGAAAAAGCGATACCCACATCACAGAAAGAAAAGCAGGTGGAATACAGAGATGTTTGTACTCCTGTGCTAGGAAATATTCATCATAAAATGGAGAGTAGAAACCCTGAGGTTGCTTCAGCATGTTTTTAGGTCTGTTGGACCACAAACTGTGTGGTAGCTAATGGAAATGTCCCTTTCTAGCAGTGCAAAATGTGTGTAATGTAGCTATATAGTGTTCAGAGGATTATATTTTTTCATGTTTCTCTGTGCCATGCTGGCTTTGCATAACAACCTTAAGTGTTGCACAGTATTTTTCAGCTTGAATAATTTATACTTTTTTGCAGTGAATCTAGTGCTAATAGCACATGGACATTGTCAAGGGACATTTTATCCTAATGCCTCCTTTTGTTTTATTCAGTAGGAAATTATTGTCCTGATATTCTCAATTACAGTAATTCAGAGAAAAATAACTGCAGCAAATACTATTCTGTGGTATACAAAGAACGTCAAGGCAGACATATGAATATGACAACTTTAGCTGGCTGGTCCTGTGATTTCAATATTCTTAATATTCTTTCTCTTTCCTGCAGAAATAAGATGTTTGTGCCATAGTTCATTCTGTTGTTTATTTTCTTCCCCCTGTGCTTGCCCTGATACTCTCAGTTCAAAAAAGGTCTTTTTTTTCACTTATTCACGTGAAAAGGCAAAACACTTTCTTCACCTGACATTTTCCCACTCTGGCAAGTTCATTTTCCAGCTGTATTTTTTTGGTTCTCTGTGCCTCTGTATGCCCATTTTCCAGCTGCAGGCAATTCTGGCTCCTGCGGCCAAGGTAGTCCAACCTGTTGAACACACAGGTTCAACCTGTGTGAACACAGGTTGAACACACAGTTATTCTGCTGCTCTGGCCACATAAGTATAGGTTTTTTGGTCTTTTCTATTTGCAGGGGGAGTGGGGGAAAGATGAGAACCCTCTGTGGCTGGAAGTACAGCAGACAGCCCATAAACATGTTTTCATGGGTACAAACTGCCTCTCCAGCAATCTGTATCTTCACATACTCAGAGGCATAAAGGGGGAAAGGAGTCAGGGAGGCTTTCAGCGAACATGAAGCAAGGGACAGGAGATATACTGGAGTGGAGAGAGCAGGCTGAGATGGATCAGAGGCTGCTACTGGCAGAAACAAAATGTATGCCGCATGCACACGTAACTTCTAGTGCTGCTTAATTATGGCTTGCTCTTAATGGAAGCTTGGGTTGGGTTAAGGACACCAAAATACAGCAGTAGCTGCTGAATGTCTCAGCTCATGACTTTTTTGTCCTATATGAGCCCATCCTTTTCCTTATACCAGCAAAAGTCAGCAGCTCTGGGTAATATATCCCTGACCCTCTGCCCGTGCCTTGTTCCGTGAATTCCTCTGCAGTTCTGGCCCAGTGATAGATCAGCCCACTCTTCCCCAGCACAGGGGTAGTGTCTGTGCCTCCTGCCGTGCATCCATCTGCTTTTACAGGCTATGGACGATATCTTATGTGAAAATATTTCCAGACTGTGTTTAAATTAAAAGCAGAGTTAATCACAAGGTTTTTATTTAACTGTGAATACTATAATGCCTATGTCTAAATTGGCTTTATGAATCTGAAAGGCAAATATTTAATCACTTTGTTCTTCTAGTTCTGAAGTACAATTCACAATCCCATTAAGCTGTATGGGAATTGTGTAAGGCCCCTGAGGAGGACATAGAATAGAAGAACATAATACTAGGTCAAAAGTGGACTACAAAAGTTTCTGAGATCTGTTTGAAGCTGTGGAAAATAAATAGATCACATTGATGATAATGAACAGCAACAAAAATAAGGTCTGTGAGAGAAACAAAATGATAAGCTTTTTTATTTTGCCCTTGGCAAAACTTACCAAAAATGGCTTTTTCTTTTTAGTTCAGAGGGAATAAAGTTACCAAAAAGATCAGATCATAATGGGAAAGCACAAAAGCAGGCCCTGCTTAAAATATGTAAAGGATCACATGAACATGAAATTTCACCAACAAATACAAAATCAGATGTGGCAGAGCTGTACTGCTATTATGTATGAAAGCATATGCTGCTTCTGGTTGACTGCCAATATTTTATGTATTTGCAGGCAGCAGTCTCTCCCTTGAATGTATTTTACAGTCACCTGATGTGATTATATACCACCTTCCAACTGAAGACCCTCAAGTGCTTCCAAAAGTTACTATTATTTTCTTTTGAGGGGGAAAATAATGTGAATTCTTCAGTGACACAGTTCAAGGCAGAGCAAGAAATTAGGAGCAGGAAAGAGTTCCACTCCCTTTCTCCTTAACAGCAGGCAACATCACCTGCATCTGTATGCAACAGCAGTGCCGCTGAAAGACACCTCTGATGTTCTGAATTGTAGTAGCTAAAAAGAAGACAGCACAATAACAAAGTTCACTTTAACAACAGTTGCTTTTTTTGTTTGGGTTTTTTTTTGACTGAGAACTCCTTGTTCTTTTGCTGTACCTGGCATCTGGGTTAGTAGTCCACTCACACAAAAGAAACTCTGAATTCTGGTGGTAGACAAAAAATAACTCAGTGAAAAGGACTACTTTTCCTGATCTTTTCCTGATCTTACGTATGAAGAGTTACCCTCAAAAGAAAGTTGAAGCAGTTGGTTCAGTGCTGCTTCTAAATGAGCAGCTCATGTAGTGTTCGCTCTTGTTAAGAAAAGGGGGAATTAAAATGAGAAAATACTGTAACCATAATAAACAATCTGGTTTGGAGGTGAGCTATTCTGCATCAATACAAGTGCACCCCACCGGAATAATATTTATTCTCAACTGACACCTGTAATAAATTAATTTTAGCTCTATTAAGGGTAATTGTATCCAACCCCTGTAGAAGAATGGGGGAAAATTGTCCAGTCTGTTTCTCAAATAAGGAGTGACTTACACTTTGCATATTCATTCGGAACTGAGAACTGTGAGACCTGGATGCATTAGTGGATCTCAGCTCCACTTAAGGGAAACAGCCTCTCTGCAGTGTACTGGTTTCTGTGGAGAAAGAAACTCTTGGGCATATGGACTGCAGAGGGATCATGGTGGACTCTTAGAAGATACCATGAAGCAAAACTGCCCTTCAGGGTAATTAAAGTCTTAGGCTCAGTCTTTTCCACTTAGGAGAGTAGCTCACAGTCTAGTAGACATCACAGGGAGAAATATAGTTTTTATTAGAATGATTTTATTAAAGGCATTATGTTTCATTTAGAAGCACCTGCCATTATTTATACTATTAGTTGTTATTTTCAGTTGTCTGTTCCACATGTAGAACAAAACACCGGCTTCTAGACTGAATGGCATTTTTCAGCTTGCGGAAAATGACAACGGAAGAGCAAGCGTGGCCTCCCCAAAGCAGATGGCACTATGCTATTTGCGAGCCGTCAGCACTGCCCGTCCCCAGCGATCAGGCAGTGCGACACATTCCTTTCAAAGGTACAAAACATTGCAGTATCTCCCCTGACCCTCGTAACACTTAAGTAGCTGCAGATATACTTTCCCAGCCTTCCTTCCTAAACAGCCACCATCAGGGCCCTGAGGGCATTCCCTCCCCTCTTCAGGGCTTGGTTGCCTGGGCTCAGGGCCAGCTTCAGTAACAAAATTGTCAGGCCTTGAGAAGCTCAGTGGTTGCCTTCTCTGCCTTTGCTCAGGAGCTGACTTGAAACTCAGGCTTCCACACTTGGTGTTTGCCTGAGCTATGTCGCAGCTATGCCTGTGTCCACCCCTGCGCCTCCCTGACCTTCACCCACTGACCTGACTTTCCAGCTTGAGCTGGGACCTGCCCCATCCCAGCAGACTTGCCCAGTAGTCTGGTTTCTCAGCAGAATCGTGTCACCCTCACCGACCCAGCTCTGCTCTCCTTGCTCGGCTGCTGTGGGCTGTGCCTTGTTGGGGTGTTGCTGCCCTGCTGCTCCCTCCCCATCTGTCGGAGCCAGAAGTGATGGTGTCCTCTTTGAGAATCATATTTCTGCACTGGACATTGGGCTATTACAAGCTCAAGATGCACGTCCATACCCTTACCAAGAAGTCTGAGCATTTGGTTCTCATGTACTACATTGTTGAATGTTTTCTGCAAAATACTGTCCTTCTCCCTCTTGGATGCCTCAAGGTTGCTATGGAAACACTTTAATTTTAAAGTACAAGTAAATTGTTTAGGAAAGCCACAGGTGCATTAGCTTTATTTCTCTATTGCCTAGGCAGAGCTATGAGGACATTACGGGCACAGATAGATAGATGGATGGATAGATAGATAGATATTGTGATTCCTGCCACTCTTGAATGGATTCTTTTATCCGTAATCCAGGCTTGCTGAACCTTTAGGTGAATAACGCCTGTGAATAGACAGAAAATATGTATTCAGGGCAAGGGGGAAGGAATTTGGGAACATACTGTTACTTCAATAAATAGTGAATTCGACAGGAAAATATGTAGCTTCCCAAATGGATGAAAGAGACTCTTTTCTTCTAGTGTTTCTGAAATTTTATTAGTAAGAAATTGAGCTTGAGAACTGAGAAACTGTAAAACTGAGCTTGAGCTATCTTTTTTACTCGCTGCTGAGGGAGTTCAAGAGCATGCTTATAACCCATGTAACTTTGAATACCAGAGCAAATTCCTTGCAGTCTGTTCTAGGAGGAAACCATAGTAAGTTGTACTTTGTTAGAGCAGAAATAAGACTTGATACTGTAGTATGCATTATTTCCTCACAAGAAAACACTTCCAAAAATTTTGGTTAATAAACTCTTAACGTTATCATGACAAGTGGAAGGACAACAGATAATAACATGAGGCCAGATCTGACCTTTATGTATTGCTGGGATGTGGCTGAGTCATGCACTTGAATCCAGCAGGGTCTGAAAAAGGCTTCCAGTTCCATAGCACATCCAGATGTTTCTAGAAAGGTCTGAAATTTGCCATTGAAAAAAGAAAAACAGACCCCAGACATAGAAAGAGCATTGTAACTGAAGAACATTTTAACTGTGTGAAAAGAACCCTAATAATTTGTTTTATTTCTGTGCTTTATTATAAACAAGCTTGGAATAATCAATGCTGAACTGCAGAATTAAACAGAAGAGAAAATTTATTCCTTGGCAGAAGACTTTCCTCCTAAAACACTAGATTCTTCTAGTCTTTAAAATGGCTACAGAGAGTTCTTCTAGAAAGTAAGGATTGAACCATTTTACTGCATAGTCAATCCCAGGTCTCTGTCATTCAGTGCAAATCTGGTGTGTGAGCTGTCAGGTGCAATTAGACATACAGTATTGCCTTTTTAATTCAAAAGACTGGACTGATTGTTTTTACCAGGATGGAAAGCAATTGGACAAAGCAGCTCCTAAGGCAGTAATTGGGGCTATGAACAAATGAAACATCTATTAAAAACTCGGGAGTTGCTGCAGTGACTCTCAGTGTCCAGATCTTAGTGGGAAGGTAAGGGAAAGAGAATGGAAATTAGGTAAAAGAGAATTGATTGCTTTAGACTTCGTGACTGTAAATCAAGAACAAGTTTGGGCTAGTGGCAAATTGATCAGCAGAACTCTTTTTTGTGATTATTGAGCAATCATGGCGATGAAAGGTTGCAGGCAAATGCCACTGGATAATAGATGTGTTTTGGATAACTACATTTGGAAGAAGATTTAAACATTGAATTGGTGATTGAAAGTAAATTACCTAGAGACGCTTTCACAGCACACACTTCTTAACTACCAGCATCTATTCTCAGGAGAAAAAGTGACACAACACTTCTCTGCCAGCTGGGTGAATAGGTAAGAGGGGTTTGCAGGAGAAAATGGAGAAAATGGGGTAGGAACTAGCCATTTATTCTGTTGCTAGCCTTGTGGGAAACAAGAAAATGGGGTAGGAACTAGCCATTTATTCTGTTGCTCAGCTTGTGTGAGAACCCTCTTGAAACTGGTTGGATTTTTAAATGTTTTAGGATTCACGTCACTTCTTTTGAGGTCCAGTACTGTGTGGCCCTTCCATGCAGAGAGCCTCCTCCTCTGGGGACAACAGAGGAGGCTCAGGGCCCTTTGAGATGGGCTGCCCAGTGATGGCTCCCACAGCACCGAGCCAGAGCTAACATGTGTCGCCACTCAGGATGGTTCATTAGCTCTGGCTCAGCACCGCGATAGCTGCAGTCATGAGCCATCAGTTGGTGTGGAGCTGAGCTGCAGAGACAGGGACAGAAAGGAAAAGAGAGGGGACAGGAAGGAAAACCTCACACTGGGTGAAATACAGGCTCAGGGCAAATGGTGTGGGTGAGGGAGAAGCGAGCTTTTCATCTCCCCCATCCTTTGACAGCAGACACGGCAGGAGGGGGTGTTGGGTGGTTGCATTAGGTGAGGTACACATGCACTACCACTGTTTCTGCTGCGTGTCTGCTTTCTCTTGATGGCTCCATCAGCCAGACTCAACATCTGAACTGAAGGAGCTGGAAAGCAGCTGCATCAAGGCCTGATGCTGCGGTAGAGAAACTGGAGCTAAAAGAATGGAGACCAGCCTAGACCCTTTTGTCACCACGCTCCACCTTGCCTAAGTCTGTGCCTGGCTTGGACTGTGTCCTGCAGCTTGCAGTTCTGTGTAGGGTTGTGTGCTCATTGATAACACATTTGACATATGCAGCTTAAGAACTGCTCTGGTAAAATATATTCTTCGCAGGATAAATACTGCCAGCGCTGCTGTGTGCTTTGCTTAGCCATTTGTAATTGTCATGCATGCTTTATCACGCTCCAGGTCTTTATCTCAAGAGGTGTGGGCAGTTCTGGAGAGGTGAACTAAATTTTATATAATTAAGCCAACAACATTTGCTGCTAACCGTGAAGGGTCATTATGTAATTGCAAAGACTCTTATTAAAATGCGGTGGATCAACGCCAAAACAAAATTGCTTTGGGGTTTGCTGCTGGCATTGTTTTTTTTGGTTTTCTTTCCTCTTGTATATAATTGGATAGTGTTACTTTAGAGCATTGCTTATGCTAAGCCTATTTGGTTCACTCCTTCAAGGGATACAAAATGATTCTGTCAAATAAAATTACCTTATTTTGCCATAGCTGGAATTATCTTACCACTGAATTGTTATGATTTGTACTCCTGAGCTTTGTGAGTTGATGTAGATGACCAAAAAAACCCATTCTAGGCTGACATGGAAAAACAGAACAGTCTTTTTTGAGGATTTAATGCAAATGGATTGAAGTTGTAAAATCTTTTCATAATCAAGACAAAGTTTTTGTGTTTCTCTGTCTCACAAGAGTTTGTTCATTGATCTCGCTCCAGTCAAGTGGGGAACCAAGGAGAAGTATCTTACATTAGTTCTTTTAAAGGCTATTTTTTCTGAGCCTGACCACTGCCAGATGGATTCCAAAACTTTGAAGTTTCCCTTCTTCTTATCCAGAACACCTTGAAGAAGTTGTGACTGTTACAGAGGACAACTTCCGGCACAAGGGCTGAGTTGGTAGAGAAACAAAATCAACCAGCAGGACTGGAGTTTATATTGTGGAACTGTTTCAATCTCATTTCACTGACACTAACAATCAGACAAAAATATCCATACTAAGCTCTTAAATGTTTCAGTACTTAATGCTTTTCTTGGAATTTAAACTCAAAAGACATGGTGGCACATTGGTGTCAGCAGATAGAAGAACTTAACTGGATCCTTGTGTTCCATAGAATCATCTAATTTGTGTATGTCGAGGTTTTGGTTAGGGTGGCCACTAAACAAATGACAGAGTGTCTCTCACCCTTCCCAGAAGGGGAAATGAGAGAGACAATAAGGGAGAGAGACTTATGGGTTGAAAAAAACTGACACCCTAAAACAGCTTTAATGAAATATTAACAATAAAAAGGAAAGATAATAATATTAATAAGAAAATAATGAAATATAGAAAAATATATACAAAATTAATATTGAGCTCCCAGGATGACAATCATGTCCCTGGCCAGCACTGGGAAAATCCCAGACTGGACTCAGCAGCAGATGGGAACTGGATTCAGGAAGGCATGGGTCAGGATCAAAAGCAAAAGAATGGACAGAGTCCTCCTTGGATGCTGGCCATTGAAGAACTCCTTGAATGCTGGCCAGTGAAGAAGACAGGGGTGACCCCTTTGATCCCTCAGCTTTATACTGAGCGTGATGCAGATGGGACGGAAT
>KZ506017.1:52933-72114 GCA_002844005.1 Limosa lapponica baueri
CTCAGTTCACAGTTCACAGAGAGGGAGCTGAGGCATAAAATTAAGTGACTTCACCTTGAATGCAATGGTTTATTTTTAAAAGATTACAGTGGAAAGACAGGCAACTGGTATGCTCATGGATGGGTCTAAAGGGATTCTAAGAAAACATTTTTACTCAATCATAATGAATCTGTAGTCTGGGAAAATGTGTTGCTCATGAAAAAGTTGTTAGGTGAGACTGGGAGAAAAGACAGAGATCACTGCATTCAGGCTGAACAGTGATGTGCGTGCAGGCACAGAAGGCAGAATCATAAAGAGCTCATAAAACCCTATTTCCTTTTCATATGTTTCTCCCCTGCGTTTGCGCTTAGTTAGGTTCTCAAGCCGGTAGATCAATGAATACTTCCATTAACTTCAACAGACTCAGTGAAGTCCTGTATCTACTCAGTATGGATGGGCCAAGGAAATATTTGGAAGCAGTGTTTTTTTTCCTAGAAATCACATCTCACATCTGCTATTCTGAGACCTGAAATTATAGGTTCTTGGTTTACTGCATGCTTTAGGGTTACAGGCGAATATATATCGTTTTAGATGATGTTAACAGAAATATCTGAAAAGGAATAGGTGGTCGTTGTTTTGTATTTTCTCTGTCACAGTTTTAACACTAATTAGTGTTTTAGATTAAAGTTCTAGAATTCTATCTTGGAGAAGATACTAATGAATGCAAAGATGCTTTCTGTGAAGAAATTACGGTAACATTTAGCATTGGAAGTAGGCTTTTCAATATACATAGACAGGCATAACTTCAGTGAAACAGACATAAGGAACATCATGTCTGTTCAAGAAGGCTGGCTATTAATCCTCATCAGTCAAAATCAATAGAATGAGGGCAAGAGTTAAAAGACTGTGGTGGCTGGGAGGATTACTTCCTTCCTTTGCTATTCCAGAGTTGGCTGGCCTGCTGTCAATGTAGAAGATGCCATAAAAGAAAGACATGATCCAGAACTGGAAGCCAGTGACCCCAGTCTCAGGTCAAGGACTGCATGCACTACATTTTTGGCTGTAGTCCCTTGTTTTGATATATGGCATGCATACGTCTTATGACGTATGTACTCTTGACATATGTCATCTCCAATGTATTCATTTTACCACATCACTGTGTCTTGTTCTCTCTTCTATCCTCCTGCATTTTAGCATATCGTGCAAGGGGAATGCATCTAGAAATAAATTTTCCTTGCTTCTGTAGCTCCTCCACAATACAGGGAAGACAGCTGTCTTCTGAGGGGAACCAGGTTACCCGATCTGTTTCTGATAATGCTGTGATTGCATCCTCATACAAATGTAAGGTCTGGTTTTGCACTTTAGCTCGAGGATTTTGGACTTGAGATTGCACAGTCCCTGAAGATAGAATAAGACCTCCCCAGGCCAAAGAGTACAAATCAGATGAAGAAGATACTGCTGCATCTTCCCCCAAGTTTCAGCTGTAGACATTGCAGCAGAAACAAAGCTTCTTTGAAAAACTTTCTGAATCTTCATACAGTTACTGAAATGTTGTCCATATGATTATGCTGAGAGTTAATTTAAAAGGCTCTTAAGTTTTTTAAAAAGTGACTTGAGGCATGCCTCCTTTCTGTGACCACCAAAATACTGTCTGCAAAACCATGCCTAGGTGAGATATCTGGGCACCCAAACTGATCAAAATCAGTGAACAGGTCTTTTTCATAAAGGAAGAATTGTTGGAAGAATCAGTTGAATGCACTGACAGAGTATCTGAAGAAGCTAGTCCTGCATAGCGTACATTAGGCTATGAGAAGGCAAGTGGTAAGATACAATGGCATTTTTGCTGTTTGCATTGCCTCCCTGTGTAGTAAAACAGTACTTTGATTTGAAAGATTTCTAATCACCCAGTACGGTACTTATTGCAGCTCCTGTGGGAATCATATACTCAAACTTTTTCTGATGTTCTGGGTAAAATCAACAGCTTTACAGGGTGCCGTAGCTCAAACAAAAGCATCAGACTTGCACTACAGAAAAGATAAAACCATGAGTCCTAAAACCAGAGATGGAGAAACTCTGCAACACCCTGCAAATCCCCAAGCTATGGTTCACCTGTTGATCAGTACAGAAACCTCACAACTTATTCAGCCACAAGTGCTTTCAGAAAAAGATGCTCTCTTGGGTGTCTGAGTTCTAATCGATATGGAGATGTTTCTTTCCTGTTTTTCTCCTTGGAAACTGAAATGCAGGTTTCACCTGGTGGCCATTCTCATGAAAAGAATTGCTGCCCACAGAGCTGTGCTTCTGCTTAAATGTGGATGAGGTATTTTCTTAGTCTCCAATAATACTTTAAAAATAAAATAAAATGGTACCACGTTGTCAGTTACACTTCTGCAACATCACAGTAGCGAAAGATCAGTCTGTCTTTCTGCCCTTTAATCATCCATATACCAGAATGCCTTTGTCTTATTTACAGACTATGTAAGGTAAATCTTTGAAAAGCAGAGTAACAATAAGAGTAAAATAATTCCCTGGTAAGAGGATATGACTGGATAGAGAAATTTAAGTAAACTTCCAAATGGTATATAAGGAACATTCCTGTAATGTTTTATGTCCAAATGCTAAAATTAAAAAGACAACTGACCAATAGATACCTCAGTGAAAAAAAGCAATGGCATTTGAATGAAAAAACGTAATTGTTACTATATAGCTGGTTATTAAAAGACATGGAAATAAAGGCCTCTTTGTGACTAAATCTCACTACGGGTGTAAAAACAAACATATTTTTGGGTATCCATAAAATAAATTTTATGAAAATCTGATTTTGTTTAATATACCACAATAAGGAATCATTGCCTAGTGTTAAAACATAATTGGAAATGCCAGTGATGTGTTTCCTTTTTATTGAAGGGCTTATTCCTGCAGAATTTTGCATTAAGCTCTTAGTAACCATTACATCTGAAATGGAATCAGTCAGCTTCTCTTCTGTCCCAGAGATGAGTCTTATCATATTTATCAAAAGCTGGAGCTGGATAAATGGTTGAATAAATGCATGAAATTTACATTCATATGGTAACTTTCATCTGCACAGGACAGCAAGGAAGTTAGAAAATAAATAAAAAAAAAGAAAAAAGGAATCTCTTTTCAAATTAAAAATAGTATCTTTGCTAAGCAGTGAGTGGCAACTGATATTTATTAGTTCTTATTCCAGGAGGGGGAAGATAAGAACTCAGCTTAAAGAATTTGACTCAGAGAACATCCAATCAAAGAGTAGGGTTTATTATTTCTCATTCTGCAGTGGAAAACAGCCTGTTAGCTGTGAATTTGTGGTCTGTAGTGCCAGCTACTTTAAACAACCAATAAATATGGGACATTTCCTTAGGTGACCTTTTAACCTGCTGTGGCTATTAGTCATCTCACTTTGGAATAAATTTATTCTTCATAAGTTATGAAAAAAAGAGCAACTCTCAGAAGTCTTCAGAGAAAAAACTAGTTCAGCCCCTTGTAGAGAGATTCACAGACTTGGGGTTTAAGTCATCTGTTTAATTAATATGCTGGAGTGGTTTTCACAAACTATTTGAGGTTGGTTTGACTCTGGCTTTAGAAAGAGCCCAGATCTGAGAGCAGACATGAGGCTGCTCTCTGGTCTGTGCTCGGTCGAACCTGGACACATTGCGGAGCTCCTGGAGCAAAGCAGAAAGGAAGCTTCAGAGAGGCTGCCAAATCTGCCAAACATAGCCTCTTTCTTTGTTACAGGCTGTTCAAAAACATCCTTGTCCAAATGTTCTCCAAGGATATGGGGGTTTCTATCTCAGCATCAGAAAAGAGTGGGTATAGACCACTAACAAGTGGTACTCTATCTCAGCAGGGCTTAGATGTCCAAGAACATAAACCACCCACATGTTCAATGAGAAAGAGAAATTATCTAGTAGAAAATTATATTACAGGTTATTCAGATTAATTTCATTGACTAACATAGATAAAAACTGCTGCTCACTACTGGCTAGTTGTTTATAATAACTCTTATGCCCTTTGAATAAAAACCTCCTGATTCAGTTACAGGCCTAAGAAATTATAAAAATAAAAAAAATATTAGCAGTGAGTATAACAAAGCAACAGCCAATTGTTAAGAGGTATCACTGGAAAAATATAAGTGTAGAAGAGAACATTTTTTCTTCTCGTACATACCACCTGAAATTTTAACCTTGTCACTGATGTTCTGGAAAACATGGACATGTCAAAAATACATATTCATTTTTTCTATTGGAAATTCTGTCTTTTCCTGGAAAGTAGCAGAATGATATACTCAGTAGTAAAGATGATATATTTTACAGCACTAATGATATGTCAGCACATCAGTAACTACAGAGTCTCTAAACCAGCAATTATTAAAGTTAAATGTTTCTAAATGTACAATGCCAGATAACTCACACCTAATGGTACTATAAGAGCTGGAAAAGTTGTCTGTTCCATAAATGTTGATTTTGAAATGTATCTGTGCATCATGAAAACATGAGAGCTCTGGAAAAAAAAAAAAAGCTAGTGTCATGCAAATATTAATTTAAAGAGTAAATAGGAAGATCTGTTAATGTCAGACTATTCATACACTGATCCTCTGAAAGGTCTTGAAAGGATTTGGATTCAATCAGAAGAGAATTCAAGATTAGGGATAATTAATACCATATAATTAATGGCATCCTTCATGAGTTTGTAAAGGTTCTAAAGGATTTGTTGAACTATTCATGTATCGTCTGTCATGAGATCACAAATTTAGCTGATAAAAACAGCTGTGATGATATGTAGACACAGGGTTCTGAAACTCACTAATATTAATACCTTCTAGGTATAGACAGAGAATTTAATTTTTTAATTGCTTTGTTACAATCTGAAATAAAGCCAAATTCTGAAATTCCCTTTGTGGAATTGAATTACCATTTTTTGCATAGTTTAAGAATTTCAAACTTTGCTTTCGTTTAATGAGAGAAAACAGAAAATTCTTCCTGTGGAAAAATTAATAGGATACTGTTTTTCAAAACTGTCAGTAGATATAATTTTCCTTTCACTAGTACTGAAAACTTGCATGGGTACCTTGAGCTAAGTTTTGTTTTTGGGTTTTTGGGTGACTCTTAATTTCTGGACAAATTAGGATTTCTCAGAAGACCAGACAATATTCCCATATTTGAGCAGTTTATTGTTTTATGCAGTGAGAAATCCCACTAAAATTAATAGCTTTATTTCCATAATGAGTTTCTACACAATAAGGGAGTGAAGAATCAAGCCTCTGATGTTGCAGATTATTGGGAATTCCCCATATCTAAAAGGTTGACAAAGTTTGACATTCCCTGCTTATTTAGATCATCTATATATTCTGGATTTGGTCTTGTACCATATCAGATACATTCCCATTAAAGATGTCCATATTTGCAAGACTGACAGAAGGAAGTCTAGAAAGCAAAAAAAAGTCTATAGTAATTAGATTATACTTTAAAAAAAAAAAACATTTCATTTTAGTCTCTTCCTCTTTTCTGCTGCTTAAGAATGATAATGATAATTTGGAAACACCATGGCATGAGATGAGACAGTATCACAACCTGCATCTCCTGCAAAATATAATGCTTTAGTCCTTTTACAGCTAACTGATCATATTAAGAAGACCTTACAAGTATTTACAAGGAATTTCAATTCCTTTGAGTGAGTGACAAGTAACACTGCATTCCCTCAGCTGAAATTCAGATAGATCTAGCTGGAGAAACTCAGCAGAAGCTTTGTTAATTCTATATCTCACTGCAAGTGTCAGTGCTGTAGGTCTAAAGCAATTGACTCCTGTGAAGCTCTGTCCCTAAATATTTGAAGTATAGCTGATTTTGCTCTATGGGGAGAGTTGGCATATCCATGTACTTCTAAGCACATGATTTCTTTGGTTCTCATTGTCCCCAGCACCTGCATGACACTGTCTTTCAAAATGTCAGAGAAAGGGTTGCATCAGTTCCCTTCATGTGTTAGGCTTTGTCACTCTGTACGAAACAGTGTCTGGGCAGCTAAAATGTATTATCCACGAAAAAAGAAAATAATGCATGTTTCCAGGCTGATCACAGCATGCTACCAAGATGAAATTACTGGTGTATTCTGTGGATTCCCCACTTCAAGGTTAAGGTATCACTGAGAGTAAAGTTAGGAGGAGGTGGCTTTGCACAGATGTTCAACTTGGTGCTGCAAAGTTACTGAAGTGTAGGGTTATGGTCCAGCTGTACTATCATGTTGTGGAGTTAATTCCTGGTTAGCAGTCATGCTGGTCCTTCCTCCCTCTCTTTCCTAGGCTTTATGTCTTAATCCTGGTTTATTACATTGGTTTTGTAAATAAAGGAATCACTTGTTCCTCGTGTCTGAGTAGTTTTTTTTTTATCTGCTCATACAGTTGGTTATAGTTCAGTGTGTTGTTACAGTTATTTCAGAGTTTGATGGCTACTTAGCTGTTTCTTGTGTCCTTGTGGGAGTTTTTATTGGTTTATTTATTTTTAATTACTTCATGTGGCTTGTTAGTGGCAGTGAAACTTGTGGAAGTTAAGAATAAGAATGAAGACAGAACATCTGACGTGGAATGATATAATACTTAAAAGGTGTAGCACTTAAAAGCAAGTCAAAGGACCTGTAAAAAAGCATTTTGGCTGGTAATAAGGGCAAGATATGTCAATAGATAATGTCTGAAAGTGTAAATTAAGTGAGTAGTGCTGATGTTTAAAAATTAATAACTAAAAATAAATTACATGACTTCGAGCCCTTAATTGCATATTTATTGAAGTTTGTGTTGGTAATACAACTGCTTCTTTAGTATTTTACATTTAGCGGTCATGCTTATCTATATGTTTTAGGAAAATCATGGAAATTTGGTTCTTTCAAATATTATAATCAGAAGTGAATCACCTGAAAAGAGTTATTCCTACTTTTAAAGTGGGACATGAATAATACTATTGCAATCAATACTGTCTTCAGTTTCCATGGGTATAAACTCTCTGGGTGTTTACTGGATTTCCTGTGGCAGGGGGCAATTTTCAATAAAGAGTTAGCTAAATTTCAGAAAAGCTGTTAAGCAGAATTTGGTCTGTATATTCTGCTCTTCTTCAGATGCACTGTTTTCTGAAGAGTGTTGCTTGACTTAAAGGATATGGTAAATACACGCTCATAGTTGAAGGATGTCGAATAACTCAGAATATTTATCAATAATGCGGTATTTTACTGTAAACTGGTAAATCTGAAGAAGATGTTTCATGTAACTCGTGAAGTAGTCCTTTAATCCCTTTACACCTTCTTTATCTAGTCTCCTAATTAAAAACACAAATCAAAATATTATTATTAAACACATACCACTGCATAACCATAAACTTAATAAAAATAAAGATTTTTTTCACACCAATGTAGTCTGTGTAGGCTTAGACCCTGATAAAACAAACAAATTTCATCCCCACGCTTGAGAGAGCATAAGCTTTTAAATATGAGTTACCAAACTATAAATCATTAAAGTTTCTGTGGAAATAATCTTGCCAATAGTATCAAAAATCTGTGAGAAAAAACAGAAGAGTAAAAGGGGCTGATGACTTGGGATTTTGTCCCAGTAGCCATTGCAACCATTCTGGCACTGATTTAGTTAATTTTAAAGATTACTCACAGCAGTCTGTTTTTTGAAAAATACCTAAAATCTGTAAGTGAAGAACATCATACTCAGTGTTGCTGATATAACAGATCCAAAGAGTTGGGGCTTATTTCTAGTCAGACATCCCAGCCTCCTCTTGAAGTTCAGAAGATGCTGTAATGCACCTTGCATTCGTTTATGAAACTGTCCCTGCAACTCAGGATTTGTGTTCCAGAAATCGGATTTTTGCCTTTTCAAAAAATCAGTCCAATGCTCAAAACCTGAGACTTGATGCAGCACAAAAAGACAGAAGAGGATGCCCAGGCAGAAGCTTCTGCTGGACGTCTTTGTTCATGTGAATGTAGGTGCTGGAGGCCTCTCTTCTGTTCATAAATCATTGTCTCCATCACACCCTTGTTCATGTATCTTCCCTATGCATGCAAAATGATTTCTTCTCCATCAGCTCTGCTGATTCTGTTCAATTGATTTATCTCTGGATTAGCAACCATGGACATTTATTTTCTCCTATTGCACCTATTCAAGATACCTGAAAAAAAGTTGTCAGCCTCCAAAATCTCTATTTATGGACCCTCGAGATCTTATTTTACCACTACGTAAATCTGTTGAAGGCCTCCAGAGGAATTTTAGGCTTGCTGCTGTCATAAACTTTACCAGACGTTAGTAAACATTTCTTCCAAGACTTGGACTTCCCTGAGCTTGTCAAATCCATTTCTGATACTTTTGACATCCAAAACAACCTAGGAAAATCAATTCTCCTATGTGATTATGCACATTATAAAACATACTTTTTCCTGATTGTTTTAAATCTCTCATTTTAGATTACCATCTGAATACCATCAGCTATTTGAGGTCAACAGTAATATCTTGTTTTCCTTCTTCATATGAATTGTAATTTTATATGCTGTTATCTTACGCCCCCTCAACTACTTAATTTCTTAGATGAAAAACCTGTTCAATCTCATCTTGCAGAGAAGCCATTCTACACCTCTGATTATCCTTATTGAGCTTTTCTGTACATTTCTCTTTCCACTATAACTTTTTGAAATTGAGATAACCAGAACTTTTAGCAATATTCAGCTGCAGATTTAATCCTGTTTCATGTATTTCACAACAGCTGTTGTCTCATTTAACTTGTGTGAGAATTTTAAATTGAAAAGTCATCTGATGACTAACTTTTCCATTAACAAGTCATTTATATCACCTGTCAGCACACAGAGGCATTAATATTAACAAGACAATGCGAGGGATAGCTGTATTACAAGTAAAAATCATGTGAACTGAGATCTGCTGAGGGGTCTGTATTGGTCGTTTTGCTTCCATACAGAAAAAATACGTTGAATTCACAACATTCAGGAAAGCAGGTGTGCACAGCCAATAGGCTGTGGCTTATGGGTGGAACTGATCAGACCCAAAAATCAATATTTTTTGTGCTAATAGATTTTCAGGTTTTTTTTCTTAGCTTCACACAAAGCTGTTATTGTGACCAGGAAGGTAATAATAACTTGGAAAAAGAGATGAAGAATAAAAGAAAGAACCTAAGTCAATAATCTAACAAAATAGTGTACAGAACAAATCAAAGCCTAATCTCTTTTCAAATATGTTTGCAGTGCTTTGGTGCATCAAATATTTCATTTTAACTGCAGGTAGCATCTATTACTGGTCTTTTCTGAGAGACAATATGAAACATTTTCCTAATGGTTCAGGGGAAACACAAGAGACATAGGAAGTAATATTATTTAGGCATAGGATACAATTAACACTAAAATATTTCTGCCTTAAATGTATAGCAGGGCTTAAGTAGCTTAAAGAAACAAATGAGCTATAAGAACATGAAGGTTTAGATCCAAGTTATTCTCCTGTTTTGCCACAGGAGCATAAGATCAAGTTGTGGAGCTCCCATCTGGCAGGATTTAGGGAAATTGCCATGTGGAGAGCCAAAGCATGGAGCTCAATTAGGGGTTAAGCTGCCTCTGCACCTGCTTACAGTGGAGTTTCCATTGAGTATCTCTGTCAATGTACCAAGTACTTCCAGATGAGGTGGCAGAACTCTTGTCTTGTCTCAGGTAAACAGTCACTTACTTACAGACCTGACTGAGAAACTGAACCTGGTCTATAATTTGAAAAGCAGATATATAAATTTGATGAGATGGAAGTATTAATGAAGCAGATGAAAAAATCATGGATGGAAAAAAAAAAGGTGAGAAGCTGTGGAAATGGAGGGAGATGGCAGTTAGTGAAATCTCTGCCTGCTGCATATACTCTATAATATACTTTTCCATGTTATCCATGCTCAACAGAAATATAGTGCTTCCTTTTTAATGCTCTTGCCAAATATAACTCTGCAAATCACTGTGTGTTGAAATAGAAAGGCTTGCTACATTTATCTGCATATTTTTACTTCATTTTATAATGTGAATTGTGTGCTTAGCATTCTTTAAATACGAATCAATTATCTTGACTGGGTTAATGTAATGTTGCAGCATGCAACAGACAACTACTGTACAAGGGAAAACATTTTACAGTGTGTTGTAAATATAACTACTCTGTGATAAAGATACCCATATCTCTAATTGGAGTAGGATAGCTCATGCTTTATGTTAAAAAATAAAGCTAATAGGAAAAATAATAAAGCTACTGTAACTCCCACTTACAAAATTTAAATACAGGACTGAACAGACACAAAAGGAATCCACAAAGCAACGTTATAGTTTACTCCCAATGTACAATGCATTATTTTTTTTAGAAAAAGCAAATATATTACTGCATGGCATTTCATTCATAACATAAATAAATGAGCCTTATGCTGTCAGAATCACTGTTGCTCATAAAACTCTCAACAATTTCCAAAGCATACTGGAATTCAGGATATGGATCTATGCTGGCGGAAGCGGTTCTGTTCCTCTTTCTTGTATGTCTGGAGAACCAGCAAATCATATATACATTTGTTTCAGTTTGAAACACCTATTTTGGTTGGTTGTACTGGCCTGAAAGACTGCTTTATTAGAGAGAGCTCACAGCCTTTTAAACTGAGGTCAATGCTGAAGCTTTCATGCTTAGGCAGCTGGAGCCAAACACTTTAGCAGAAGCAGAAGAAACTGAGGTTTCTTTGGAAGGAAACTTTGAAACCAGTCATGCTTTGAACAGGGGGCTGGACCAGGCTACCTTCCAACCTAGGATATCTTCAGATTTTATGGTACATTGCTCATTTCCAGGAGGCACAGCTTTGGCCCTGTGAGTAATGTTACTTGAGAATGGGAGAGGCAACTTCTGATCTAAAAAATCCCCTAGTGCAGTCATAAAATGTGTATGTGACTATAATATAGACTCTGAGATAGGAACACAACAAGTAGGCAAAGGGTAGTTTTCATTCTGCTTCTGTCATGTTGGGACAGACTGCACAGCCATCAGAGAACCCATTGCCTTATAAATGGTCAATGGGTTCTTGCTTGTGTTGGTTATGTTGCCACTCAGTAAGATCAAGGATGAGGGATTGTGTCCTTCAGTGACATGAAGATGTGACTTCATCAACCTTTTATATTTCTGGACTCTGTGGGCAGCCTGGGTGATGACATGTAAGGGACAAATTGTCCATTAATGTCCATGCTAAAATGCTGTTCTCAGGTGCTTTTACCTACAGCTGTACAGTAACTGAGTTATTCTTTTTTTTTTTTTTCTGGCAACTGTTGGAAAAATTGTAGTTGGAAAGTATTCATCCTGGGTTAAATAAAAGGTTCAGGTCTTTAATGTTTTCAAAGAAGTAGCAGAACATTTCTTATTTTTTTTTACACTGAAATACTCATTTGGGAGAGATTTTAAAAGTAGGTTCAGGAAGCAGAACACAGAAAAAGTGAGACATCTTGCTACCAAAAGGCCATCTGAAGGACCACAGAAACCCTGGCTTTTCTAATCACTGCCGTTCTTTATTTTAAATTTCCCCTGCATCTTAAATCAGGCACAGCACATGACCAGGTCTTCATCAGTCCTAATTAAATTGAGAAAAAGCTACTTTTTGAGTAAATCTAATAAATTTTATCAATTTAATTATTTTGGTCTGAATGGATTTTGTTTAAGAAAACCTAAACACAATATGTTGGTTCTTATTTTTATTTCAAACATAAAAAATCATCAGCATGAAGAGTTTTCTGTTGCTGAACCTTCCTTTTTTTTCCTGACAAGATTGACAAAGAAAAATACCTAACTCTACAAATAATTTTGTCTCCTTACAGAGATTTCAATTTTCTTTTTTTTAATTTTTGTGCCTGGTCTAAGCTGATGGTTTTGGAAAACTAGGAGCAAAGCAATGTTTTTCAGAATAAAGATTTTGGGGGTAGAAAAGAAGGAATAAATTGTTCCTTGTTTAAAAAGAATTCTTGCAGCCATTTTACTGTGCCACCCTGAGATGTAAAAGTTTCCTTCTCTGTCTGCCAGGCAGACCACAAGCTCATAAATGGGAGAGGGAAAGGCTGGAGAAGACCAGGAAATCCCTCTTTGCAACTGATCTCTGGTTCTGAGTCTCAATACTACATTGTTGTCAGTAAACAGATGAAAAACTATAGGCAAAAGTTGGCTGTGTCTTTTATAAGTGGTGTTTCATAGAAATTGCAGTCTGTTATTTGTTAGCAGTTATTATTTCAACTGAGGCCTGATCATAAACTTTTTGATAAATGTTGTGAAAGACAAAGTTGTTTCGTGTTGAAATTTCTGTCTACTAAAGCTTAATGCACTTTTATCTGCTATTTCCTACATTTTTAGCAGTAACACATGCAAAGTCAGACTTTCAAGAGTTAGAGGAAGCTAGAATGCCATTTCCCAAGGATGCATGCAGCCAGTCCTTAGAGAATTTATCAGCGCTTTATAGGCAAAGCCATTACAGTCTAGTAAACCTGTGCCTTGACTGATGCAGAAAATGGAAGGGCAGTTGTCAATGAGACAAAGACTTATCAGATATGTCTTAATTTTGACAGCTAAATACTGTGCTGCAAACTGGTTTCCATGCTTGTTTCTGCCACGCAAATCTGATGGTGATATTGAACAAGTAATATAAATGACACTGTTGAATGGTAGCCTTGACAGGTCACTGGTATGTTGCTAATTTGCAGAATATCTGGAAGCCTACAAATACAGTCAGTGAGGTCTGTAATTGGAGCGTATAAAATTAAATGTTATGTTGCCTGAAAAGCCAGTCCTGCAGTATCTCAAATTGGTCATTCTAAGTTAATGTGCACTTGTGATATTAGTGTCATTTTGCTATAGTTTGCCCTCTGGAAGATGGGAATGTTATAATATAACAATCCCAGAAAGGGATTATCCCAGAAAGGTTAAACTCATTTCTGAAGGGCACAAGTGCCGCATGGATGATCCTCAAAGAAAAGACAATGAATAAATTAATAATTCTATATTCACAGCAATATTTAAGTAGTATGCAGTAAATAAGCAGTAGGGCTTCATGATGAACAAAGGGAAACAATGAAAAGGTATCCAAACTATGCCTATAACAAGCAAATATGGTCTCAAAACAGTGCTGTCTTGCATAAAGTGGACAAGTTATGATTCCACAGATAAATGTAGGAAGTGTAACCATAAAGTTGGAGTTGGTGACCTTTTAGTGTCTTAAAATTATTTTAATTAAATTTTATTGCATGGATTTAAATATCTGTTTTAACAGAAAAGATCAAGAAATTGATGGCAGATTGAGGTGGCACAAGCTGCACTTCCCTTGGTAGTGGACAATGGTAAAACAAACGATGAAGTTATAAATTTACCACAAAGGTCATATTTGAAACCTCTTGGGGATCTTTTAATAAATAGCATGTTCATTTTTAGTTATTTCTGCACTGACTCACAAAGCTCAGGTACAGTGTAGTGTGGTATATTAATTTACAATGATCTGCAGTTATTTAAACTGGGGTAAGGAATGTCAAGATGGGGTATAAATTTCAAATGGCCTTAGCTGTTCATGAGTGAAAGCATTAGGCCAAAGAAGAAAACCCAAGCATAACTTTCAGTTTTTAACAGGGGTTTCCCCTCCAGTCTTATAACTCAAAGTTTTCCTGTGTGATTGTCTAAAATTTTGTACCTGATAGTCATTCAAAGACTCCGGTCATCTTCAACATCTTGAGGTGAAAAAGTTTTTGTTTAAAGGAACAACCTGACTGATGTTGATGTAACTAAACTTCAGTAGTTCTATTTAGAACTTAGTCCTTGACTTCTGAATTCAGGTTTCACCACCTAACAACTTTAAGAAAATTAGAATCAAGCTGGGACTTTAAAATTCTACTGAAGTGACATTTATACAAAATGTTGTTCATTGTAACTGTAATTACCACTCATTTCAAATCTTCAACAATTCCTTTGTCTTGTATTCCTTTCCCCTTTAGAGCCTTTGCTGTGGTTGTAAGCAAATCATTGAAGCAAATCTTTCTAATAAAGTCTGTCGAATTGCTATTGCAAATTTCATTGCTCTTGATGAGACACTGAAATCCTTTTGTCGAACACATTCCCACTCAGACTACTAGAGCACAGGCTGCATGTTTCTCTTGTGGCCAGTAAGAAAGAGTTCGTGATAAGCAATTCTTATTTAAATTGCTGACAGAGTGGGGTAGGAAGTGAGACTGTCCTTTTTGATAAGCACAAACTGCTCTTTTTGCTCTTTCAAATTGGGAAATGAGAAAATATAGAATATTCTCTCCAAAATGGTATAGAACATGAAGTAGGATAACATAAACAAATCAAATTTTTAGAATATTATTCATGGTTTAAAATATAAAGAAGAGACTCCTTTCCATTGACCAATCAAAGCAATGTGTGGAGGTAATAATTATAGGAGATTTGTTGATTATTATTGACATTACTGGCCAGAAAATAAAGTTATAACATGTTTGTTAAATTTTTATTCCATCTTTCTCAACCTTTGAATTGCTTGTTGCACAGTCTCAGGAAAGGAACCTATAACTGCTCAGAGAACAATTACAAGGATACTCCTCATGTGTATCACAATGGTTAAAAAAGGATGGTCCATCTACACTCTTCATTACATGCATAATCATGTATGCAGTGATGTCATTGGTGTGTTTCAGTGCCTTCCATGGACCTTTACTTTTCTCAAGATGGTAGGAACAGAAGTAAAAATAGATAATAATCTACTGACACCTTAAAAAGGGTTTGGACTGTTGAAGTTAGGCCAGTAGTTTTTATGGCCATTTTTTTTTTTATGCCTTTGGGTATCTTTCCTGACCTCCAACTATAAACCTCCTGGAGTTCCTGTGGTCACATCTGCCACTGGAGCATTCTAATCAGAAGAATAGTATCTTCTCATCAGGGACTTGAAAACTTTCTGCTGGAAACATTTGGAGGCTGGCATTCGTGATGCTCACAGTAAGAGAGACACAGAGTAGACAATTTCTTGCATCCTTATGTCACTTAGGATATCCATTCTTTTCTTTTGGACTTCTTGGCAAATAAGAAAACATGTTCACATGTCCCAGCCATGAAGCAGTGGGGCTGTAAAATTTTCCTAGGCCAAGGTAACTGTTGCCTGCTCTTCAAAGAATTGCTAATCTGTTAGATTTTATTTGGAAGTCATTGGTTTAATTTAAAATAAAATTCAAGTATTACAGCTGAAAAGTTGCTCCAGAAATTTAAACTAGAGAATATATAATCATTCTTCACAGAAGCTGTCCTGAGGCAATTCAGCAAAGATTACAAGCAAAAGTACTTCATATTTGAATCTCTTTGGAAGATCTGTTTTGACAAATTATGGATTACTGTAAATTGTCATGTTATGCCTCTTCACTCATAGAGTTTAAATCAATATTTATCTGTATTGATTAGACATACCAAAGATTTAGAACTTTTCTAGTGCTAAAGAACTATAATACATAATTTATGTTGGTTCAAAAGGCATGTAAAGCTTGACCTTTTGACTTTCAAGTGTGTTGATGTTTAATATCCTGTAGAATAATGTCATTTTGGTGCTACAGTCAAAGATGCTAGATGACCTTAATGCACGTGCTCTTGATTTGTGACTTTTAATAATCTACCTGAGTTTAAATTCTGTGCTTGATCACTGCAATTCTAATCAAAGTCAAACCCTGTGGCTTTAAGAAAATTTTCTTGAAAAAGATGCATTGCAGTAAGATACATTTTTACATGAAGTTCCTCACTGCTGCAGCTGCCGCACAGATGGTGAAATAACCAAGGGACCATATGGAAAAAAATATTGTTTTTTCAATTTTTCTTTGTTAGCAAGAAGAAGCAAATTCAATAGCTGGCATGGGAGTCTGCATAGCAAATCTATTCTCCCACAAGTAATGGAAGGAGAATTCCTTTTCTGCATTTGTATCTTGTAGCCATCTAAGGGATGCCTATAAAAATGCCTATTTTAAAACTAACCAGGGTTCTTCTAGTTAATGATAATAATCTCATTCTGTATGAAAAAAAAAATCTTCCTAAGAAGAATATAATCCACAAGTGTGCTTAGCTTGCTTTAAGGGTGTGCTGTTTCTCAGGAGGCTGTAAGACCGGTGATTCAGATTTGGGGTCATGTTGCAAAGGCTCCTGAGATAAAAGCTGTTATAAAGGCAGCTCTTCTTATTTCTAATAGACTCTACCAGTGCTTTGTTGCACTCATGTCCTGGTTTGAGGTAAAACAGAACCAATTTTCTGTTCATGTAGGGTGTGAGACCTACTGCTGATGAATCCTGGTCTTCTCTGCTTAGATAAATTCAGAGCAAGAGGTAGTTTGCATTAAAAGAGACAGATATTTATGATATTGGTCCTTATCCTATTATGATCTGCATGCACAGAAAAACCATCATTGAACATATCCAGTCTTGCTGCTGGTGAACCTTGCTCACAAGTGGGATCTGAAATCATAGGAGGTTTTGATATATGCCCAAGCATACCGAATACTCAGTATCATATGAGCAGCAATTTATAGAGCATATTTCAACACAAAGGACATCCAGAAGAACTGACCACGATAAGGAGTAATTTTTGCCCCTTCTCATTGTCCTAGAATTATTGAAGCTTTTCAATGGTCTCACTATGACTACAAGTGTTGTCAGAATGGCTGATTTCAAAACAGGTCCCTAAAAATTAGGAAATAACTGTATATTATTTTCTTTTGGTATGTTTAATGTTAAGACATCTTCCTTCAGTAAGTTTCAGAGACCTATTTTTAATGAAAAATCAGAGCAAATTTTATTGGGACGCATGATCCAGTTGGGATGATTACCTGCCTTGGATTGACTCTAGTTATTTGTTCTTCTGTTTTTAAAGGAAGATTGAAGGACCATTTTTTTTCACTGTTTGAAGGTATGGGAAAGAAAAATTATTCTTGCTACAAACAATTGCTGTTGTATTCATTTATTTCTTTAGACTGGTTGATTGTAAAGCACAGTCAGAATTTTCTCCAGAGACAATTACTAGAGAATCCCTTGGCTGAGGCATTTCTTTTCCCTTCCTTCTTATCTGCCTCTAGCAATCTGGAGCACAATTAAGAATAAAAGAAAAATGTAAGCCTGCAGCTAAGAAGTTTATTTTCAGGAACTTGGTTGTTTGGCAGTTTTGTTTTTTTTCTAAAGTGGTAGAAGTCTTAGCTCCTTTTGAATGCAGAAGCACTTGTCACCTAGGGAGAGAGGGAATCTTTATGAGGATGAGCCAGCAAGATGAGGGAGACAGAGCCTTAGCTGGAAAGTTTCATCTGAAAAGTAAGAAAACCATAAGCAGAGGCTAGTAAGTCTTAGACGGACAACAGATAAAACAGGAGCTGAGTGGAGATGTCTGAAAGCAGATTTCAGAGTGGCATTTACAATGCTCTACTAATAAACTGCTACAGGCATGCCTCCGCGTAGATTTCAAACTATGATTTCACAGGGGAGAAACTTTTGTACTAAATCTAGTGTCAGGTCAAACAATGCCAAGGACCCCAGTTATGTAGTGTTTGCCGATGCAGTAATTTGTGCTTCTGTTTTTCTGTTGCCATGGTTACCTGCTTGGTTTCAACTGAAGTCAATCTGCACGGCTTTATTCACTTTGGAACTTAAACATCCCATTACCCTTTGTGCCACCAAAGGGAACACAATGAAAGTGTTCAATATCCCTTTTTGGTTTCTGTGTCACCACAGTGACCGCAAACAGGCAATTTGGGAGGATGTGTGCTCATGATGACAGGCCCTTGCTTACCCTAGCATTGGCCAAAACAATTCCCTAGGAATTGGCAATTTGAGAAGGCATAGTGAGCCCCCAGGGCACCACAGAAGGGAAACGCCGAGCTTGTCCTAAGTGAGGACATTAGAGCAGAAAGGTCATGGAAGAAATGAATTAGCTGTTGGTATAAACCATAGAGATTGTGAAGCAATAAGAAGCAATCAGTGTGGAATCGTCAGGGTAAATCATACCAACATGACTAACTTCTTTCTGTGGTGGAGTAGCTGCCCTGGTGCATGGAATGGAAAACTTCAGACTCTATATAAATTAATTTTAGTGTTTTAAGAGACCTAGGGAAAAACAATCTAAATGAAATCATCATGAAGTTGGTGCTGATTGAAAAATCATTCATTGAGCAGAGCTCCGAGATGTTTTAGGAGATTTCAAATGGGGTCCTGTGCAAGAGTCTAATTGATATTTTAAACATTTAATTGAATTCCTGGGTGACACTAAACTTTGAGGTGATACCAAATTCCTAATTTGAGCTGAGTTTAAGAAACTAAAGAATTATCCTGCAATCATTAGTATTCAGTGGATAAAAGGTAAGGTGAAAATGCCATGCCTGGGGGAAACTAAATGCTTTTATGCAAAATGTATAATTAAAGAATAAGCAGAAATACTGCATCTGAAGCTATAATAGTAGTATATGAACTGAATATGCATCAGTAATGAAATGCTTATGCAGAACAAGTGTCCTTCTAGAATGCATAAAGCACTAAGGGAATATCTAAGGCATAAATTGTGGTTATTCTACTGTGCCAGGAGCAGTATGGCCTCAAACATTGAACTGTGGCCAGTTTTAAGCAGTGTGGTGCACTCCCTACTTAAAAGAAAAAGGGAGGAATCGATGAGAAAGCAATAAAAATGGTCATAGGTCTCATTAAAAAAAAAGGCAAGAACTGCTTTATGTAATTAGAAAGGAGCGGCTGAGGTGGAAATATCACACTAATTCTCCATGCTGGTAGACAGCTGTTGGGTAGGTCCTCAGAACACAGGATGAAATGCAATTAACTTGAAGTAACAGAGGTTCAGTTTATATGGTAGAGAAAATATTTTAACTACAAAGAAGGTTGATTAATAATACAAATCATACAGAAAGGTCTGTGATTCTGGTCATTAGCAGTCTTTGTGGGCAAGTTTTGCCACTATGTGTGAGGGAGGATGTGAATGTGCTTCATCCCACTAAGGCCAAAGGAGTTCATAGATTCATAGATTGGTCCAGGCCGGAAGGGACCTCCAAAGGTCATCTAGTCTGACCTCCCCGCAGTCAGCAGGGACACCCCCAACTAGACCAGGTTGCCCAGGGCCTCGTCGAGCTTCACCTTGAATATCTCAAGGGAAGAGGCCT
>KZ506017.1:73309-84105 GCA_002844005.1 Limosa lapponica baueri
GGTTATTTCCAGTAGAGAGTTCCTCTAACAATATATCTGTGACAGAAGGATTTGGGGAGCTGTGAGACAACTCCCTCTTCTCTGACACAGCTTGCCAGGGAAATATGAACTGCACATTTTAAGTGCTGAAAATTCTCAGTTTTGTGTTGGATTGACAGATACATCGAACCCAAATCTCTCTATCCAGTGGAGGAGGTTTTTTTAAATTTTTATGTTTATTTTTTAAATTTTTTTAAAATTAATTTTAATTATTTATATATTTTTACATATATATTTTTATATAAATAAATAAATTTAATTTAAATTAATTTAAAAGTTTTATGTTTAAAAATAAATTTATTTTAAATTAATATATAAATTTTATTTTATTTTAGATTTAAAAATTGCATTTTTAAAATGCAATTTATGAGTGGAGAGCAGCCTATGTTTAATTTGACACTGGGTGCAATTCATGGTTTAAAGCAAGTCTTTAACCTTTTTACAATCCTAAAAGCTGGCCTATTGTATTATCTTTTCTGTCATTTGTAGGGTATCATGCACAGTTTTTCAACATATATCATATTATAAAAAGGAGAACTGTAAAAAGTCAACATTGAAACGATGAGGTAATTATTTCAAGTACAAAAAGACAACCCCCCTCTCTTTCAGCTTTTATGTGGTTTATCACATTGTATCACTCTGCCTGTTAGATCTATTTCCAACATGTTACCTCTTAACACCTACCTCAAAGCTTCAGTTTCAGAGTGCCATGATGTCAGTCTAATTGCTAAAGTCAAAGCAGAAACATGCATATTCCTAAAACCAAGCACAGACCCTCACTTTAGCAATCTGTCACATCTTCGTTAACCGAGTCCTGCATGCCACCGTATGCCACACTTTCCACCATTAACTCTAAAACTAATATGTACAGAATTCTGAGTTTTAATCCGAGTTTATAGCTGCCTAGCCAGCCCTATACAGAAACTGGACCGGTAGCCCCTCTCACCTCCTTAACGCAGTTTCTTCCAAGTTTTAATAGCTTGACATTTCTAGCTTAATCAAATGTCACTTTCCTGAAGCCTCTGATCTGAGCCCACTGCTGGATGTCTCTCTAAAGACTCCCATTGGTTTTAATGAGATGGAAACCAACTTCTTACACATAACAAATACAGACAACTCCAGCTCAGTGTCAGACTCCTCATTATAGACTCACAGTAGCTGTCATTTTTACAAACCAGAGCTTATCTCACAGGATGTTGTTTTATCTAAGTGACTGACATCAGAACTAGAATTGATATAATGAAAAATCTTAGATATATTAAAAAATAACTACATCCCACTCCTATAATTAATTTTATGGCAGTTGTTTTGAGCCTTAGGGCAAAGGTATTCATACAAAATTTAAGCTGACAGTCACATAGGGACTAAAAAACCCGAAGTTTTCAATATCTGAACTTCTGTCAGAAGTTTACTCAATTTTTAGACTAAAAGAAAACTTCTTCAGCAGGAATGTGTATCAACAGAGGGATTCAAAGGTATTGGATTTGTTCAAAACCTGACTGGACATGGCCATGAGCCCTGTTTTAGCAGACCCATATCTGAGCAGGGAAGATGGACTGATGGTCTGCAGTTGTCTTCCCCCCTCAGCCATCCTGTGAAATCTTTCACCCACGGCCATGACCACGTGGCTGTAGAGAGAAGCAGGAGAAGCATCTTTCCAGAGAGCCCTCTCTCCCAGGGCAGGTCCAACTATGATTTTTGACAGAGAATCCAGGCAGGGTTTGCATATCTGAGTTAGCTTGCTGAAACTTAGTCTGTATACTTATCCCTATTTATGTCAGGAAGATACCTCTAAATTTTAATGATTTTTTTATAACAGAATATGGACAACGAACTCTACTCGAGGGATACAGAAGCCAGGTGTTTCTGGTTGCTACTTTTTCTCTAGTAGATGACTAAAACCTGAATCAGGAAGCAGTTTACCCTTGTCTTTGGGAGATGCAGAGAACTGATGAAGAGATCTCTTTCTCCAGAAGCTAAACTCTGTGCTGCTGATGCTGCATATTCACTACTATATAAAGGAGTTAAATGTTAATATTATAACTGTCTTATGAGTGGGTCATTTTCAGCAACTTGATACATAAGCATAGCAGTGTTGCAAAGAGATTACATTCTGATTGAGGAGATTATTTTTCTCCACAGGAACTAAGCAAAGAAGGATTTTTTTCGCCCTCTCTAATTTTTTCCCACTCTTATTCTGATTTATCACTTTGTTTTTACTCTTAGTTTTTTGCCTTCCAGTGCTGCAGTGGGAATTGGACTAACACACAGCTGTTTTGTGGCAGTAGAAGATGCATCTCGGATGTACATTCGGTTTGCATGTATATAGGTGGGTTACAAATATGTAATGAAACATATTGCCTGGGGACCGCAGATCATAATACGCGATGATGAGAGAGAGCGATTATGGTAAATTAGTTTTCTCTCTTTGGATTGCATCACTGTTTGCTCATTTACAAAGAAGCAAGTCACATTATTATTTTTTTCCCTTATTAAAAGCAAAACCAGTGCACGGTGTCTGCAAGACTGTGGCGCAAAGAGGGAGAGGATTAAAAAAAACAAACCTAAAAAAATCAATTGCACTTCCTCTTTTGGCACTATGTAACTAACTCAGTGTCCCTTTTGCTGTCTGAACATTTCTCAGTGAGTACTCTCTAGATAGAAGGTGTGCTATCAGCAGCAATGCATTTATCCCTTTCATCCATATGGGATAGCAGGTATTACTCCATGCGTGGGTGGTGAGATTTCAGAAACACTCCCTGTCTGTGATTTCTTGCACTCAGACTAACAGTGTGTGATTGCTCCATAGCACTAACACTGACTACAGGATTCCAACAGTGCCACCTGTAAATCATACATTTTACCTGTGCAATGGCAACATGAAGAGAAGAGCTGCTCTAAAAATTCTGATTGTGTTTCCAGATTTGTGTCCCAGATCATGGCATTTAGAAAGTTACAAGTCTGATATCCTTTCACCTTTAAAACATGATATGTTTCACTAATTGAAACAAAAGCATTCTTGAGAGTGGCAATAGGAAGGAGAACCCAGAGATATGTGTGCCTGTGTTTCTCCAGATACTGTTGTGGGCAACAGGGGAAAACATTTAGTTTCCAGGATATGAGGATCTTTTGTAGCTTTCTTCAGATTCCTGGAGTATATGAGCTTTTTTATGGTGGGGAAGATAACCAAAGAGAGAGAATTTCACACAATTATATTTTACAAAATTACACAAATACAGGCATTGGAACCCTAAGCAGAAAAACAAGGTATATTGAGATTCAGGAGAAAAGTGACAAGCAGACTCAGAAATTTGTTCTAAAAGATCTCCAAGCTCACATCACCTTCAAACTTGAAGCCCGCCAATCAGTCTACACTCATTCACAGCCAAGTAACTGCAGTTTATTCTGATATACATGAGCTTTAAACTGTTGAGCTCATTAGCTCTAGTAAGAGAGCCTCAGCCACAGAGGACTGATCAGATGCTGAGGGGCTGACCCAGGAAGCTGTGTAGCATCCAGCGCTGTTTGCTTGCTGAGATCTGCGGAGCTCTGCCTGCACAGTAAGCAAGACCTGAAGTAGGTATTTTGTCAAATTTTTTGACAGCTGTCAAACACAATACCCAGAGACATGATCTGCTTTTGAAAATGTTACCAGGAGGCTGTAAAGTTAAGAAGACGAAAGAAGATCTGAAGAAATGAGAGACCTACTGTTTCTGAGCGTACCATGAGCAACTGGAATGAAACTGGCTGTCTCTAAAGGGACTCTGAGCTTATGAGGTTGTGCTCGTTGCTGTGCAATATCTATATATATGCTGTGAGACATAAATGCAGTACAAGCCCTCCACAGTAAAAAACTAGCATGGGTGCTGCTTTTCTCCATCAAATGTTCTGCTTTGGTGACCTGAGGCAGCAAACACACCCTTTGAAAAGTTCCACAGTGAGGTTAAAAACAAAGGTCTTATCTTGGAGTAGATATTAGTATTGATTTTATCTCAAAGCTTTGCTCCTTTCATTCAGCCTCCCTATACGATACTGGTTTGTGTGAAACCCACCCAGAATTTTTGATCTACTCTTCATTTTATACATAACTCTAACAAATAGATTTTCAGTTCAGTTGTTTGCAGTGTATTGATTGTCTGAGGCAGGGTTAATTTAGCCTCCTGAGTACCGTTTCTATCTGGGTAATTAAATTTCCAGTGCAACTTGAAGAAATGAGGCACTAGATACACTTTTTTTCCGTAACTCTTGCACTGCACTGCTGCATGCAGTTAGAAAGGTGCCAACTCTCCCAGCAGGTCCATGGCTGCAGTTCAGCAACTGGTGAGCAGATTCATTTTCAGACAGGGGCACAGGCTGAGTGAACAGGTCAAGTCCTTTGAGACTGGCATAGACAAACCATCATCATCATAAACATTTAAAGAAGCAACTATGCTAAAATTATAATCCTGTGTCCTAATTTGGTAATAGCTGTGCTTGCTAAAGGAGTCACCTTTCCCTCCTTGACTGGTAGTTGTTGTCCTCTCAGACCTACTACTAGGTTGACTCATGGGAAACACCCCCTAAGATACATCAAAATGAGCCAGATCAGCAGTGAAGAATTAGACATGCAAACAATTTACTGTGAGCAGATTAGTACCATTCAGTTTAACACCACATAGGTGGCCAGTTGGTGAGAAGGGCTCTTTCTAGCAAGGAGCTGAGAAGGGCAGGCACACCTGCAACTTGAAAACATGCATTTGCAAACTGGTGGTTTTCCTGAACTCTCTGTCAAAACTCCTTTATCACAGAACAGATCAGAAATATTTCCCTTGGATTCAAATTTTTTAATGCATTGTACCTGAGATCAGAATTGAGCCAGATCCATTCAATGAGGCATTAGATATTATCTTGAAGGTTATCTGTGCTTTCTTACTGTGGAGTGCCTCAATGCAGTGCCATTTTCAAGAACTGAACTTGAGAATTAATGGTAATTTCGCTTCTCTCTCTGCAAAAACAGCTTTGCCAGATTGTTTGGAGTGATTTGCATTTTATCCTTCATTCCATGAAAATCTAGTCAGCTCTGTAGCAGCTCAGCACTGTAAAATTCTTACATAATGCACATGTATCATGCTGCACATATCCACTGATTTGCTGGAATGTGACAAGTTTAATAGTGACATGAACATAAACCTTGCCACATTGGATCAGAGTAACCACTCATCTAATACAGCTTCTCATTGCCAACTATACCCAGTAACAGATGTTTCAGAAGTTGTAAAAGTCTCGGAAGAGGCAATTACACAAAAGCATTCCCATGGCAGGGATATTTTCACTGTCTTTCTAACAGCTGAGCCAGGCCCTCTCCCAGAGCTTGCTCTGTGGACTCGTCAGGTCCTCCAGGCACTCAGCCCACCTGGGAAATCAGAGATGAGACTTGTGGCTTTCTGGGAGCCACAAGCAGCCTCTGACCGCGTTGTACACAGATCCTGGACAGTGTACGCCTGTACACACAGTGCACAGCTGTACACTGACTCTGGAGAGAGCATTAAAGGACAGCACTACGTTTAGCCTGTGACGCAGCTCACCTGGGCTAGTTCTCCCATCTTCCAGCTACAGCCATACAGCTGCCTAAATTACACTGTGGTAAACACATCACAACTGTATGGCTTCTCTGCTGGAGACATAGAATCATAGAATTGTTTGGCTATAAAAGACCTTTCAGATCATCAAGTCTTTAAAATGCTCCATCAAACAGGTTTTATGTGAAGTCACAAAAAAGGGAAGTATCAATGTGGAGACCTAACTAGTTTTCATGCCTGAAAGCCGTAGTAACACTTGACATGGGAAAGAACTGCAGGACAGCCCCAACCATAAAAGTCCCAGGGTCTCCAGCATTTAGTAAGGAAAACAGACTTTTCCATGTTTCAATGGCATTCAGCTGAACTGAATACAAACTCTTAACTGATATTTTTCTGATGAAACTCAAGAACAAGTAAAGAGCATGCCCTTCATGCATAATCTTGAGGTACCCAGAGCAGTGCTGCAAGTTGCTTCTTGGACAGCGGGATCTGGTTCCCAAAAAATTGGTGAAAGTCAGGGATTATTTGTCTGCTTTAACATTTGAAAAGAAAACTCAATGTTTAGCTGAAAAACATTCCATCCAGTACAATTTCTACTCCAGATGATAGCATCCAAATGGAGATGGAACAACTGCTGTAGGAAAGGAGATGCACAGCCGAAGCAGGAGGAGCAAAACTGAAGGACAGTTACAAAAAAGAGGAAACTGAATTTCACACTCCAGATGAACAGGAAGACAAGCTGACCGTCTGCTAGGTTTGTGAAGAAAACTAAAATATTTAGTTTATAAGAGGATGGAGCATGACCCTAACTGGTGTCTGAGGAAAAGTAATGGTAAAGCCAAGTGAATAAACAAACTGGGCTGGACAGACTTGACAAAAAAGAACTGAGACAGCGAGTGTCTGAAACTGTGAGTGTAGTCTGCTGCCAAAAATGTACTTGGGAAGAAATTCAAGAACACAAAACGACCAGCTGATGGATTTACAAAGAGAACAATTATAAGGTATTAAATCACCACAAAACCATCACCAAGGGAATGTCTGGGGAAAACAGAAGTTAAGGATAATGAAACCATACATGCTCCTTGATAAGACAGAAAAAAGACTCTCAGCTGAGGTGATTCAGAAATAAGAAGCAAGTTCTTTATGAGACAAACATTTTAAGAACAGTCAAACTCCAATAACTGACGTGAATCCAAAATTCTCAGGAATAGTCTTGATGACAAAATGGCTCCAAGACCCAGCTTTCTATGTGACATTTCTGAAAGGCTTCTCACTGTTCAGTAATGCTGCCAGAACCAAAGCGGGGCTCAGGAGATCTGCTTTCTACTTTAAGGCTTTCAGCAGACTTCTGGTATAATATGACTGAGGCATTTACTCTGGCTTAGTTTTGTTTAAGTGGGGGTGACAACAAATCCTTTCTTCCAGCATCTATCTCTGTACTTAGGCTGTAACTTTCTTATTGGAAAGTGACACTGCAAAGTAAATACCTGCTATTCCCATTTCTCTCCTGGCTGAAGCTGCTATTCTGAAGTGCATAATTTCATGTTGGAGGATGATATTGGGAATCCAACTTCCATGAGTTACTTCTAGTCACTTCACTCAAAGGACAATTTCAATTATACTGTATTTCTGCATGTTATAATCCGATGTCTGGTAAGGTAGGTACATCCTTCTTTACCAAAACTAGAGTCGTGGTTTCAGGCAAAATTTTGGTGTTTCAGTTTTTGTAAAAGTCCTTTGTTCAGAAGAGTGCATAGACCATGTAATGTAATTTGTTTAATTAAGGTTTGTCAAATAAAACTGTGAAATTTTACTTACGTGCAAAACTCAGTTCATATGAAATTAATAGTGATGAAACCAAAAACTGAGTACAGTCATCATAATGTATCAAAGCTTTCTATTTTATAATATCCACAGTTAAGAAACTCTGCCAAGTGAGGACGGTGCTTCACTGCAAAACAATAAATTCAAGACAAAGCTGTAAGCACACTGAATTGCATCCATCCCAGCAGCAGAAAAAAAGGACTTTTGTCTATTTCAGCAAACAATTAAAGTTTATTCAGTCGAGGTATGAAAAGAACATACTAAAATATGTTGAAAAAGTTATTTTATAGAAAAAGAAATAGAAATAGCTCATGGGACACATTGCTTTTTTAACTAAGCTTTAAAAATGTGGCCATTGATAACTAGAATAATTGAAGGCAGCAGAACTGATGTTATGGCATTGTCCCATTTGTTTCTTGCAGAATTGCTTTTTTAAATGTAGCACAGTAATATAGGGTGCATTTTAAAAAGAGTGCCTTACTCTGCTCCAGTTTAAATATGTTGTCCATAGTGAACTTTGGAATCGATCATTTTCACAGTACACTGTTCTCTTTGATTTTGAAGCATGTGTTTGTATGTGTTTGTGTATTCAAAACATTTAGATTCTAGTATTTCAACTGACAATTTCATTAATTCCTTCAGTTAAGGTGACATCCTTGAAGACTGTAAAAAATACATAATACTGTTGTCAAAAAAGTGTAAGTCAATAAGCCACACTTAATGGTTTGAATTTATGAAGCAGTAGATGCTGGCTGAAAATAATTTCAGAATTTGAAAGAGCGGGGGAAGAAATGCTGAGATAATTATAGTTTGGTTAATTGCTTGAATAATAGACAGTTTATTCTACTTATTGGAAAGGACTGTTTGTAAGAAATTGACAACTTGTAAGCAATTAAATAAGGACTATACACTGTGATCAAGTCACAGCAGAGATCACTAATCAATTTTTGGAAGAACAGCAAAACCACTTCTTCAAAACAATGGCAAAGTCTTCTAAAGCCCAAAGTGAGGTGCACATGTGGACATAAAAACAAAAAAGGGAAAAGTTCTACAGTGAGGGACTCAAACCTTTCACAAAAGAGCTATAAAAGCATTGGGTTTCAACACATTGATTATAAATCCCGTTAGAATCTTTTTTTCCTTACACTTTGTGGTTCGGAAATACTAAAACAATTAACAAACAAATCTGTGACTGAAACGTATGATGGGTTTTTGGGACTGCCTGAGACCAGGGGGACAGGGAGAGGTGTTCCCTAGTCACTCTCTCTGGTATTAAGCTGTCAGAGTGCCTTGTCCCAGAATCACTATCTTTTGCTATTTTCCACTTCAGCATAATATTCAGAAAGAGATTTTAAGCTTGATGATACTAAATTAAGACACACAGGAAGTTAATGAGCAATAATCTAGTCAGTACACATTAATTTAGCTAAAGTACCTGAAGATGGTTTATCAAAAGAGGAGTCCTTTTGTGCATGACAGCAAGTTACATAAAAGTGCTGCAAGCACTGGAAGGAGAAAATCTGTCAGGCACATCTTTGAGACATGATTGACTGGGACAGTGATTCTTACAAAGAAATATTCCATTTAGTGTCGAATTTTTGCTTTAGTAATATGAGTGAAAAACGCAAGAGAGCTCCAAGTGTGCCTTTCATCAGACAGGCAGCTGTGACAGCTGAGTGAAAGACACATGTATATGAAGTGCAGTATTCACAGGCTTTTCTAGTTTCTTGAACAGCTGCTCAAATTACCAAAGGTACAGAACTGAGTGCCTTTAGGTAATTCCATTTAGCCCATGACACTTCTTTAAATCCAACTTCTTGAGCCCAGGACACCAAGCATCAATTCTTCTTTCATTTACATCCGCATAAATCTGAGAGACTTACAATATAGCTGAGTAGACCGCTGTCTTCCCTAGCCTCCATCCTTGTGTTTTATGCTATAGTGCTGCAAAACACTTAGCAATATTTTTTCCACTCTGTCTACAAACAAATGGAAAATCCTGCCATATACAATGACACGTCATTTATTACAGTTTAACAGGTTTAATCTAAGAACTTTTGTGCACAGGCTGTTTACATGTTTCAGAATGTAGAAAACAAAATGGTTATAAACTTTAAATTTCCTAGCTAGGCAAGATAAAGAACAGAATTTGGTAAGCAAGCATTCACACCGATGTTTGGCAAAGGTGGAGAGTTCATTGAAGCCTTGTGATTTCCTTTGTCTTTCTTGATTTTTTTAATACAGTCCTCCATAAAATGTTTCAACTTATGTTTTTTATGCTTATGTCCTACAGGCACAAAGATTAGCACAATGCATCTCAGAGTTGGGATCTTTCACAACTCGTTAGTTTCTCAAGCACATGTGCTACAGGTATGCTTTTTCCCAATTCTTCAGCATGGATTGTTTAAAATTATGAGTACAGGTATTTGCACTACGTGGGTTTTCACACAGCATAGTGCTTGACCCATTGAGAGTGGCAACTCAGCAGCTTCCTTTACTCCTTTTTAATGTGTCACATAGTTTTTTTCACTTTTGTTCACTAAAAGCTTCTTTGTGTCTGCTATTCCTCAGCAAAATAGTGTAGCTCTGTAACTCCAAATTTTTCCCAATCAAGTGCTCTTTCTCTGTCAGAGCTTCAAATTCTTTTCAGGATGCTTACAAAGGGTGTTTATTCAGGCAGTCCTAGCCTCTATTTCTATGTGGAGCTCACCGGAAAAAGGGCAGCACTTCTCAGCCAACACCCCAAACACTCCATTGTCATTTACCAAGCCAAAAACTAGGGAGTCAATTTTATTTGTTTTACTTAAGGGTTTTAGAGTAACCAAACTCAAACAACATCACCAACCTACAAAGGTTTCTTTGTTTTTAGCCTTCATGAAACAAATCTCAAAGGCATGATGCAGATTAATGTAATAAAGTGTTTACTCACCTCCCAGAATACCAGTGACAGAGGATGACATAAATTTTGCCCTAGTGAAAAGAATAAGGCAAATTTATCTCATATGTTTTACAAGCACAAAAGCTGATCAATGGCAAATTCAGCTTCCTGGTACAAGGGTTGTGAGATTATGGGATAGAAAAATGTCTCTCAGTCAAAGCAGACTGTGGCAAAGTCTTGTAAAGGGTAAAATGTGGCAGATGGCTGTTTTAATACATGTGAGAGCATGAACTGTATCTCTGGGGCCATGTTTCAGGGTTGTGATGGGGGAGTCTCAAAAATGCCAGTGGGCACATATCCTGTTGGAGAGCAGGACCCAGCAAAGAATAAATATGTTACTAGAGAAGTACAAGAATATATATCTTTATCTGGGATTTTAAAGAAAATGTATCCAGTTCAAAGAAGCAATTTATATTATAGTCTCATTTAGAATCTTT
>KZ506017.1:84161-117703 GCA_002844005.1 Limosa lapponica baueri
TTTTTTTTTTTTTTTTTAATTGCTGTTGTTTGCTGTTATATTTTTTATCTCAAGTAAGGCAACACCTTCATTGCTTCTATTGGAAGGTTGTTTCTGGGAAGAATCTAGCTTCGAAACATCAGGATGCAAAGAGGGATCTTCTGTTAGTTGCATTGACATGGACAAAAGAAACCTCACCATGCTAACACAGTCCCACTGGGAGAGACTAGAATATCAGTGTCATGGCAGGCTGGTGAGGATTTGCCTCTTCTCTGCAGCCTATGGGCTAGATGCTTTACTAAGCATTTATCTGCTTTTGAAATGCCATGTTGTTTTAACTCAGAAAATACAACATGTGCCATACCCCAAGTGCTAGCCTTACATCACCAATTGCACGATGAAACCTAATTACCCTCTTCCCATCTGCATTTGAGGTATTGATTTCAAGCATTATAGAGGCGTCTGGATTGTATGGAGGTAACTATTCCACAGCAATAAAAGAAAGACACTGTGGGAACATAAAAGAAGCAATTGGAAGTTAAAAATCTGCCACACCAAGCAGCTCCAAGCCCTTCAGGATTTCCAGAATGCGTTTTAATAGTGCTGGGTAGAGTAATGTCAAAAAGGAGAAAAGCCTTAACTAACAATTGATTTTTGAAATAGCTGATTTCACAGGACAGCACTAGGGAGGCAGCACACAATGCTACAGCAGTTTCTTTGTTCTTCATTCCCTGGCAGCTAAGAGAAGAAAGTCAAATGCCATGTTCTCATACAATAATGAACAGATGGATCTCCACTGACAACAAGCACCAAAGGAAAATCAATGGGCTATTTTTATTGAAATTTTAAAATATATTAAATTACACCCTCTTCATTCCCCTCAAAATTATTTTTCCTATGGCAATCAGTAATACAAACAAGAATAATATTAATAAAACCAGACAAAATACAGTGAGTCTGTAAAAGAGGCACTTTAATGATATTGTGCTCTCATTTGCAGCAGCAGAAGATCATGAGAGTTTACTAGATATAATTCTTGATATATTTCAGGTTTCTTTATATCTTGGTGGAAATATGAATTCTTACACATATTGTGAAAAGTTACTTAGAATGAACCAACAAGGACTTTGGGATCTGATTGCTGTTTATTTAATTTATCACAATGTATACAACAATGTTTGATGGGTATCTGAGAAGCACACATGCACCAAGTCAAGCAAAAACCATAGAGTATTCAAATTATTCTTACACAGTAGGGTGTGGTGAGTGTTCAAATGCTAATAAAGAGTATTTACTAGTGATACTAATTTCAGAATCTTAAGAAAATATCATAAGTACAGAAAAGAAATTACAATGCCCATGATATTTCTTGACAACATCTTTTGACTGTAGATACAGGAGGAAACTTTGAGAATCATACATTTATTTTCAGGTATTTGTATGGTTGTATGATGTATGTTAATATCTGTTTGTAAAAAAAGCATTGGCATTGTTATAAGAGACTCTAATATTGAGCTATATGGTGTGGAAAAGAGAAGGACTTTTAGGAGAGGCAGAGAAAGGATTCAAGAATTCTGATTTACATGGCTGACAGGTATGAAAAATCCATTAGCTACACAGCATTTTGCTGTAAAATTTTTATAGAGATAGGCCATAAGTTAGCTACATGGGTTAAAGGCTGTGCAACATTCTGCTGTGACCTAAACCTCACTCCTGAAAAAAGTCAAGTGCATTTTCTCATCAAAGATGAATTACAAGAAATTAAAAAAAAACAAAAAACAAAAAACAAAAAACAGAAAAACAACAAACCCACCCTATACTTTTTTTTTCTTGTAAGATAACTTTGGAGGTTTTACTCAAATTTTTTCTCATCTATTTAATGCCATGACCTGATCCAGCAGCTAGTTTCAGATCATTGGTTCACTTAAAATTGCACAAGACTTGGTGTCCTTTTAAAAAATTACTGGGAAAAAAAGAAAAAAGTCTGCACTATTTTGATATTCATTATCTTTAAAAAGAAAGATAACTGAGCTTATTCTTTTAAGACTGAGAAACAACCCACTTTTCCTGTAGATGTGTAATACATATGTTTACTGATTTTGTATGTAAAAAACCTTCTGAGATTATTTTAATGTTTATTCACAGCTCCTTAAAGCCAAGGGTGGAGTGTTGACAATACTGCTGAAAATAATTCAATCACCCGTTCTTTATCTTAAGGAATCATTTTACAAAATACTTGTGTTTATGTGAATGACAGAGAAGAGATTGACATTTCTTTGTCCAATGAAACTTTAATAATCTAAACAGTTCTTAGGGGAAAACATATGGATGTTCTACGCAGCCTTAGAGCTTTCTGAATGCAGTGAAAAAGAAATATGAAAACAAATTGGATGAAGTTTTGGTATCTAATGTAATTAAACTTAGATTAAGGTCCAGGTTTATTATCTCAGATGAAGGTCTTTGAATTCTTGGAAACATAAGAGCTGTTTCTGTGGTCATCAGGGACGCCTTTTGAAACTTTTTCCAGAAATGGACTCTAAATTAATATTTCAAGAAACTAATAGATAGTGATTATTGCTGGGTCCCAGTGCTGAGCAGGGTCAAGACAGGTACATAGTAAGGGATAAATTATGCTTCTAATTCATTACAGGCTGACTAGGTAACACTGATAATGAGCTGGAGTAACTTGGCAGTATAATTAACTGGGAGTAACTTGGTGTTATAATTAAGGAAAAAGGGGAGAAAAGGGAACTGATTTGTCCAGGTTCACAGGGTAAGTTGGTAGTACAGTCCAGAATTAAATGTGGATATCCTGTATTTCAATCTCCTTCTGTCACTAAAGCATTGCTACAAGTTTAATTTTCCTTTTCTGCTTGGAGAATAAACTCCCTCTAAAATCAAAGAATGAGCTGGTTCCCCTTGTTTACTCCACATTCAGCTTTAGCCAGCATTTTTTTCATGGAGAGTCAAAAATTAGTTATCCCAAAAGAAAAATTGCTTCTCTGTACTTTCTCTGGACTACCTTAAGGGAAAAGAAATAAGAAGGCTTAGAAAATTGTTCTGACAGGAAAAGAAAAAAGGGTTATTTTAGGCAAAATGCAAAATCAGAAAAGACCAAGCATATTGCTTGCTTGAGGCACAGTTCTGCTCTCATGTGAGATGTTTACACAGGTAGTAGCAGAGTGGAAGCACAGAGGGGTTACGTTTGTGCCTTGTCAGGACAGCCCAGGGTAGCTCAGAGCCCAGAGGTGCCCAGGAGGTCTGAGGACATCTGCAGATGACACATGCTGCTGGTGCCCACACGCAGGAGACCACACCTTCTCAACAGGAGACAGTTTTCTCTAACCACGCTAACCTGGTTGCCGAGACTACTGAGAAACAAGAGATTTCTGTACCTTGCAGAAGACTACAAAGTTAAGCTCTTTTGATGTGTTCCTCTCATAAAGAAAATGACTGGGGGGAGGGAGGGTTGCTTAATTTTTTTTTCCCGTATCAGGAATTTCGAAGTCTTTTTTTTTTCAGTGTTTTTTGCTGGGCTGTGTTTTATTGTAAGACTCAGACCACATATCTTGTTTCAAATGCAAAAGAAGAAATATCTTTAATTTACTCTATAAAGTGAAGGCTACCTTCTCTGCCCCTAGAAAAGCAAGTATATGTGAGCAGGAACAGTGGAGATGCAGGTCCCCAGGGAAGGGCTGTTTCTTGCTCTTGTCATTCCAGTCTTTCACTGCAAAATGTGGATGTTTGCAGACAGATCCAGCGACCTAGCATGAACTTTAAAACCTCTAATGATGGATACATGACTAGGAGGTATTGGAGATTTATAATGCTGGACTCAGAAAATTCTAGTTGTGTCCCAGGGATTTAAAACATAGCCCTTGCAAAAGTGGACTCAGGTGTTCAAGTCTAACAGAGGAGTTAGTTGGCTTACTACTCAAGTGGCCTCAGTCTTAGGATCTATTGGTTTCAAGGTTTCCAGCCAATACAACTCATCTTCCTGAAGATAGTCCTGTCCCAAGTGACAAGTGCCACTGTCTTCAACATCATGCTTTAGTTGAATGAAGAGGTTTCATACAGGTACACAGGTCTACATACATGTAATTTGTGTAAAAAACATTTATTGAATATTTGAAAGAAACATTTCCATAAATGGCTAACCAGTAGTTTAAAAAGTGCTGTGATGGTTGTTCCTTGCATCTAGAACTAGTGGTAGCTGATGAGCTTGTGAAAGTTTTATTTTGTGAAGCATTTCAAAACAAAGTGAAGAGCCAACATTTCCTGTGCAATAGCTTTTCTAAAAATTCTTCATATGGATCTTCCAGAGTATGGCACTTCATACATAAATGTGAAATATTTATGTGAGGATGTAAAACAATAAAATGAAAAATAAAAAGTTTTTATTTTTTTCCATTAACTGTTTTGAAACAAACAGTCCCTGTTTAAAGTTTTGATTCTACCATAAAACCCGTTAGTAAAGGTTTGGTCAGTTCGATCAGGTGTTTAAGCTTTAATCATTGCAACAAATTAAAAATTCATATCAGTTCAAATATTTAAATAGTTCTTTTTTTGTATATAGGATTTATCATGGCTAAAAGAAAAAACAAAAAAAAGGATACATCATTTAAATAGGAATGATTTCCCAGAGGTTTATCTTCCTGCAATTTACGATTCCTCTCATCCTTTGTTTTGTATACCAAGCCTTCTGGTGTTCTGCAGCTGAAGCTGGAAGTGCTTTATATGTGAATAATCTTGGCTGCTTTATGAGGTAGGGGTTTGGCACAGAGATCAGTGTAATCAACTTAGTATAAATGTTTTATTAATCTGTCACAAAGAATCACTGTTAACTGTAGACAAGAAGACACAATACTCTAGAGCATTTATTTAAGGGGTCACTTTGTACATTGTTTAAAGGGTCACTGAGCTCAAACTCAGCTCAGCACAGGTCAAGTAGTATCTTACTGAAGTCAGGCAGGGGCATGGCTAGGAAGGGCCCTGTGTTTCCAGGCAGAGGCAGGAAGGGACCCTGTGCTGAATTGCTCTGAAGTAGTGACTGTGAGTGAATAAACAGAGTTGCCAGGTTCTTCCTTGGGGAAGATCAAGTTGTCCCCATAGTCTTTCTAGTATTGGAAGCTGCAGTAACTCCTATTCACTTATCAGTGCATCTCTGGAGATGTTTGAGCAATTGGAGCAGCTGCTTCCCCAGCTAGAAGGAGGGAGCCAAGGGAGATTCAAACTGTTTCTTAGGAACTTCAGCTCTGATTGCCAGAGGTGTTTGTGGATGACTAACCCACTGATAATTACTATGGACATTACTGCTTGTCTCAGTTTTAGCTGCAGATGAAAGAGAGCAATTATTTTTGCAGGATGTTTACCCTGGAGGGCTCAAATACATCTAGTTCTTGTATTATTATTTTTTTCATCTGACTCAGAGAAACTGAGTTTGTAATAAAGTTATTTCCATATTTTTTAATTACTTTATCATTACTGCATAAACCCATTCTACATTTTATGTAAAAAGACTAAATTTGCGGAGTGGAACTCTAATACTTTTTTTATGATTTCAAATCAAGTAACCAAGGAAACAAAGAATGCTATTTACCTTTATAATCAGGAGGTTAATGGACATATTAGAATCTGTTTCCCAATTAACTCCTACAGATCTCCTGAGAGGTAAAGACAGAATGCAATTCAGGTGTTCTGTAGAGACGGGACAAGGAGACAATCCTAGACCTGAGCATACCTTCCCGACACTTTCAGTCATAAGACATTCTCTTATATACTGAATCTTGACTGAAGATGATATTCCCAACAGACATAAGTAGCTATTCATCCCTGACTGGTCCCCTGCTGTTAGGGAGGAGAGTCCTTCTGACATCTGGAGAAATGAATTAAAATGTCTGCCTGGAACTCTTAAGAGTGAAAAACTGGAATTTATAAAGGGGAATGTGTTAAGGAAGTAAGATGACTGCTTAACATTGGTGCATAAGACACACAGGGGAACTAAACCATATTGAAATAAGAATGAATAGGCCTGTACTTGACTAATATACCTGAGGCAACGGCCTGCCCCCAGGGACTGTACTGGCGCTCAATGCAAGCCGAAGCAGGTGCAGAGTTATGGTGTCTTTACACAATGACATTAATGTTTCCCAGTTGCTCCTAAACATATTTCAGCGAGACATCCCACAGTCACATTTCTTTTTCATGGCTGTTCAAGTCATCCAGACCGTTCTCCTCCTCTAATTCCAGCAGGCAAGACCAGAACGTACAATGTTACTAGTCCTTATAGCTATGACTATATATACTTTGTACTGTTACATTTTGCATCATTTTTTAACTCTAGCTGCCAAAGTCAACCAGCTCTTCAAATATTGGATTGCAGTCCAGTGTGTTGATTATGCTTCATACTCCCTTTTCTAAACTGAGCTACATGTATAGGTAGTAGCCTTAGCCTGGTCTTTTTTGCTGTCATTCATCAAGATGCTCCAGAGTTAAGTGACCTGTCTTTGTTGATAGGTTTAAAGATGACTTTTGGCTTCTGGGACAAGGTCCATGGGCTTCCTCTCATCCCTTTAGTTGTCCCCTCCTGGGCTTAGAGTTTCCCCCTTCCTAGTTCTTTTGTATTTCTCATCATCACTAATTGCAAGGAAGACATCATGGTGGTAAATACTGTAGTCTGCCTAGAGGAGATATTTGTGCATGACCTAAGAAGGAAAGTCAAAAGACATGGTTAGTACAGGACAGGGAACATCATAGTTTTTAATATCCAAAAGGTTGTTATAAATAAACCAGCTACTTATATGTAACAATAAGAGGACTGTAAATAACAGGCTTTGCAGAAATTAAGGGTTTAGATTTGAGATTAAGAGTCTAAGTCACTAACTGTAAGCAATGTTTTAAGATCACCTTTGGGTAATTATGGTCACATAGTCCCATGCCTTGTTGGACAGATGCTATTAAAAGTTTTGACTAATACTTTGAGGTAGAGATTATTTAGTTAAACTAAATTCTAGAGCTCTGTTCTGCTTGTATCTCCCATGAAAGTACACTAATTTCTCATTACCCAACCCCGCAAGCCAGTCTTCTTTTCTCTATTGCAATTTCTTTATGCAAAACTCAGGCAAAATAAGCATTCATTTAATTTAGATCATAACTTGATCTTCTCTACAGATGTTTTTTGTCTTTCAGAAATCGGTCATATGGAAAGATGTTACCTCTACTCTGGGTTTAGACATACCTATTGGGTTACAGCTGGAGAAAGCTGCAAATAGCTGTTCCTAAATCCCAAATAACTCCTAAATTTTGATTGCCCGCTATTTATAGGATGCTAATGGCATTAAAACCTTTTTTTTTGTTTAGTATACAATCTGGCATCTTCTAACAATGACAATCCTCAGTGGCAAAATGTGTTATTGTTTTGATAAGGTTTGAAAGATTTATTATCCAACAAAGGCTGCTGCTTTGTCTCTGGAATTAGAATCAGGTTTGGTACTCGTCTTGTTCTTGTCGGTCCCACTTAGGCCAGAATTTGACAAAGATTTCAGCTGTACTGCTAACCTATCCAGGCCTGCCACCTTCTCTGTCACTCATTTTTATCCACGTCCGGGAGAAGAAAAAAGAAAAAGGAGAAGATCATAGTTTCTGAAGATATTTGTGTTTTCTTGAAATGCCTCCTAACAAGTACACTGCCTGTCAATGAATAAATCATGCACTCCTGCCTGTGGTCTACCGTTCTTTGTCCCTAATTGCTAGTTTGCAGCTTGAAAATATGGTGGAATTGAAAGTAGATGTGTGTTTTTAACTACTCTGCCTTTTACAAATGTCAAATTGTACGAAACAGGAACAAAGTATTTTAAAAGAAAAAAAAAGATACTTAGTAATCTTATTACCCAATAGACTTTCCAGTTTCTTTTCTGTTTAAATAAACTTATGTGTGTTACTCCAGAGAAATATGTATATGTGAAATGTGTGTGTACATATATATATGACAGAATGGCTACAGGTAATTTGTTGGCAAATTAAAGTCTTTCTTAGTTGGCATACAGACAATTACTGTGGCCAATAACAAGGTTCTGGAAACCACAGTTTCAAACCTCAGTTTTTCCCATGGTTTTTCATCTAGCTCCCTTGCTTTTCATCACACCCATTTTTAGATTATAATTACTGCCATACATTTACTGCTTTATTACTTCAAACAAGTAGGAAGAACTGTGTCCCAACTAGAGATGGTAGGGAATGGAGATGGTTGTTGTAGATACTCAGATGGTCATGACTGAGAGGAAAGTAAGTGGCTTGATACTAACTTTCAGGGTACTTTATTCATTGCTTCTGTTTTTAATAATCTCAGAGAATTCATAGATGTTATATATGCAGAGTTCTGCTTGCCTTCCATATGTGCCATAATCTCAATTATGGTATTTATAACACAACTTATTTTACATATACATATCTATTTTCTAATGGGAATCCAACAGCAAGACAGATCATTTTTCTTGGCCATCCACCTGTAGATACTGTGACACATTCATAAAGGTAATAAACTCTATAAATATCCTACATTTAAATGTACATTAAAATCTAAAATAACTGAAAGTAGCATCTGAAGACATGTCAAAAGCATCATCCAGTTAAATGCAAGAGAGCCAAGCTGCATAAGAAGCATCCTTTCCTATCCACTGCTTGATGTTCCCTGACATTTAGTAGAAGTGGAAAAGGAAAGCAAGCATGCTGTTTCTCATCCGTTTGAACTACAGTAGTGTTTTTTCAACAGACTTACATTTTTGGCAGCAACTAGATAGCAGAAAAGAAGAGAGAGCATTTCTTCCACAAGAACTAAAGAGAAACAGTCTAGAAAATACTAGCATTTCAGACTAATAAAACTCAACCAGAAGGATGCTAGAGGTATGAAAAAAACAAATGAGAAAGTCTTCTCTCCTAAGCTGGAGCTGGGTGTGAAATTTGTGGTTAGAAGAACAGTTTGTTAACAAGTCATTTCAGAAGCTGACATTCCAAGTGACACTGACATGATTTTCATTTTCTGTGCAATGACATCCTAATTTTGTGTTCTGTACATTTTTGCTTTGTTCTTTCTCACTGAAGAAGACTAAGACAGCTTCATTCCTGCTGTCATATTTCCTGACCTTTTTAACCAGAGCAAGGCCTGAAGTGTCCTCTCCCCTCCGGAGAATGCAATGACCAATGGGCTGAAAATTTGTATTTTATGAACAGATTAAAATATTTCAGCAAAAACAAAAGCCGCAGAAGAACCCCATGCCCAAGGATACCCTGTGGTTACAACACTCCTGAGGAAGCGGGAGCTACAGCTTTTAGTCCTTCCCAGGGGATGGGATGAGGTAGACCTCCATTGTCACAGGTCTAACAGAGAGTAGGGCAGGAAGGAGAGTCCTGCCCCATGACGTTTCACCTGGTCTGGTGTGCTGTGAGAACCGCAGCGTGGCTACCATCACAAATGGAAGGCAATGGGTGGTTCTTCCTTATTAAGCAGGGCCTTCCCAGTGCTCGAACTGTCAGTTACTTGAGTGTGTGCAAAAAGCTGAGTCTAAGTATTCAAACAACTTAACTTGTGAAGACTTAAGTTCTTCCAGTGTTAAGCAGAAGGAAGGAGCTTTTGGAAGTGTGGGCTTGAGCACCCAGAAGGCAGCTGGCTAGAATTTAATGTCAGAGACAGTCATAAATGCTAAATTCTGACCTTTTAGGAGTCTCTGTGGAAGTTTTCTGCCACTTGCCTCCTACCTAGCAGTTAGCAAACATTTTCTATCTCAGTCTAATTAAAAAGTATGTTGGGTATTATGTCAGGTAACCTGAGCAGATCAAACTAAAAGTGCTTTAAAGTGCTGTTGTTCAAATTTGTTGGTGTTAGTGTAACAATAATACCCTGTCATGTCAGGGTTGAATTTGGATCTAAGTCATATCAGCTGAAGTTGTTATGAAAACAGAACCAACCTAAAGTTTCTAATAGCAAAAATTGCAGGATTTTTGCAAATGAACTGGTCAAAGTCTGCTTTTTCTTTCTTCTATTTTATATTTTTTCCAGATAGGTGTTTTACAAAATTCTATTCTGAGGAAAGGGAAAAAACAACAAACTGTTCTATTGACTCAGTAACTTTAAATGTCACAAAAATGTCACTTTTAAAGTAGATGAGAGCACTTTCCCAAATGAAATGAGTGACGCTAATGATATAAATCCCTTTGAAAATATAAATGAGTGTCTTCACTTAGAATTCAATAACAAGGACAGTAAAACAAAATAAATGTGTTTAAACCTATTTTGTGATGAAAAGGACACATATTGGTATATGGAAAGGTAAAGGGTTAGCATTCTTTCTTCAGGAACCTTTGTTTTTTTATCTTTATTGTCATTCAGGTTCATATACCAGGTGTCTATCACTACAAATTGAGCTCTATGATAAAGAACTGTTTGTTAAGGAATCATTTGGTTGCTCTTCTCTGTAAAATTTGATGAAAATGAAGCCAGTGACAAATGGCTGTTTATTCAGTAGAACAAAGAACAAGCTTTTATGAGGAATATATAGGAAAGGTAAACTATTCCTGTTAGATAAGAAATAAGATAAGAAATCCTGGAAAGCAAAGGGTGTAAGGTGTAAAAATAATAAACAGGAAAGTACACAAGTAAATATTAATAATATATGTTGGCTGGCACATGTTAAATTCTGTAATTAGGTCAGGTTAAGAACTCAGTATTGTGAGTGATGGAGAAAGGATCCTTTTCAATGCTTTGAGAAAATATTTGGGTAGATCAGAAAAGGAATAAAAATATCAGGAAAACTTAGATGCTGTCACCAGAGGTAATGTGGCTTTTAATTCTAATATTGTATTTTAATTTGTCATACCACAAAGACATAAAACACTTAAAATTAACAGTGAAAACAGGAAGCAGTACAATATAATGATGCTGAGCAAGACACCATATATTATGAAGTATTTGTTATATTTTTCTGCTCTCCTGGAAGTATGTGTTCAAAATAATTTAATCTGAATGGAGCAGGCCAAAGTGGGGTGAGGAAAGCTTGACTAGAAGTTGAAAAGCTCATTTCCTGATGCTATTCAATGTGCTGAAGTCTTTTATCATTCTGCTCTGGAATGAAACAAAGCCCTTGCAGTGTGTTCTCAAAAGCAGACTGTGTCAAAATGTCTCTCTCCAGATCAAAGCACGCACTTTTGGTAAAGTGCACACCATGTACTTCTTTCTGTCTAGAGATCTCTGTGCTGCAGGAAAGGCAGCTTCCAGTCCTTGCTCTCACTGCCCCAAAGTGCAGGTTGTTATCTCAGGCTGTTCTGAGCCATGGAGGGCAGGAGTCTAAACGCATTTCTCACATGCTCATGCAGAAGTAGGAGCTTCATATTAAGTACCTGCCTGAGAAAACAGGTTTCACCGAACAAAACATATTAAAGCTTTGACATAGCCTGCTTTGGGAGAATGGTCCCCACCACCCCCAGCCCCACGTCCATGCTGACATTCTTGGTGTAAGCTATTAGCTTGTTTCTGGAAGAACGGCTCTGCGCTGAAGCTCTCCAATGAGGCTTTAAGGCAAGTACACATTTTTGTTTGCCTTTCTTCTATGAAGAAAGTGATACCTTTTCATGGCAGGCCATCAAAATTGGTTTATTTTGTATTCACATAAATATCAGGTAAATAAAGTGCCAGAACAGGTTTCACCACAGAAATGTCACTGCCTTACACCTGCAGAACACCAACAGAGAAAATTCCTATCCCCAAGTTCTTGGAACCATTATGATTATATAGGAATATTTTAAATTACTGAAAATAACAATTAGTGACACCATCTACTCCAGTGGTGTCCAGAGGTGGCACTCTCCAGTTTCTAGATTCACCAGAGGATCTTGGGATCAGGTTTATTTCAGTGACTATTCATCGTTTTATTCGGATTATTTGTTACCCGCAAGGGAGAGAGGACACTAAGTTGGTTCTTTTCAAATGGCTTTCCCTCCAATAGTACACAGACAAAGCTTACCTTTAGCAAGACATAAAAATCTTGTTTTAGTAATTCAGCCCTAGAATCCCCTTTTCTCTCTGAAAGCTAGATCAAGGATGCAGGGAGTCCCGCTTTCTGTGTCCATAGTCAGGAGTACTTCTCTGAAGTCCAAGCCTCCAAGAGACACATAGAATCTTTCCTTCCTTTATTGCAAGTAGAAATTTCAAGGCTTAGAAATCTGAGCAGGCTATATCCCCTAATGTTTACTACTCTGACTTTCCTCTCTGATCTCAGTTTCTATCAGGTGTTTCGCTCTGCAGTTCCTCCCCTCTTCCTCCTACATGTACTCCTCTGACAGCGTAATAACCATTTTAAATCTCCATTATTCTCTTTACAATTTTCACACATCAAATCTACCTAGTGTTATTCATCCTCCCTACCACATAATGCAGAAAATGTGGCTGACTGAGTCTGGTAAAGCCCACGTTTCATTTTTGGATTTCAACATTTGCTATCTTTTCCTCATTTGCTCTCTTTTTGGAGGGTTAAGTCCTCTGATCTTCAGGGTATGTATAACAAAACTAATCTATTTTGTCCAGATAGGTTGGGAAGTAAAAAGTTGATCACACGACCTGGCAGACTTTCATGTGAAGATTTTTACTACAACCAGTAGCTTCATGCAAGTGCTCTACATAGTTTGAAAAATACAGACATGAGGTAAACAGTCTCTGTCCCTGAACACACACACACGCTGAAATCTTCTGAAAATATTATTCAGATGCTGATGACTAGTTGTCAGCCAGTTTTCTGCTTCAGAAAAAAGTGACTTTTTAAAAGCAAATGTATATACTCAAATATTTCAGGCTTCTAGGAATAATAGTTATAATAGTAAACATTATTCTTGAGGCTGAATTACAGTAACTCCACTCACATGGGCTCTTCTTAATGTATTACCAGTAAAATAATGAGATTTTAAATTTTCTTAAAAAAAATTATTCTAAAGTGTACGTACAGTCATACTTTAAGCATAGAACAGCTATTCTCAAGGGCTTGAGATCTAGAAAGGCAACTGCATCGGTGGACCTTGGAAAAATCAGGCCTCAACTTTTTAAATGCCCTCTATATGTTCCATAAATGCATGCAAGAAGCATGAAAGGCACCAAATGCAGCAGTGAAATCTCCAGGATATCATGTGGAACAGTTCTCAAATCCCTAAGTAGGAGATATATTTAAAATCCTTATTGAGTGTATTATTAATATAGTAGTAAACCCATTGCGTTCCTGTTAAAACTAATGAAAATGTCAATTTTTTTTTCTGATAAAAATAAAATACACTCTGTAATTCTGAAGCTTGGCTCATTACAGCTCTTAAACTTCCATTCTTCACAGAATGACATGAAATATCAGGCAGTGCTGTTGTAGAATATAAGGTTGCTATGTCATTCAATTATTGTCTTGTAAATCAATGGCCTAGGACAAGCAATGTCTAGTGGATTCTGCCAGCTGGAAAAACAGCCAACATATTTATTGCTAAAGAAGTTTTGCAGTCACAAGCTACACAAGATTGACTTTTTAACCTGGCCCTTGTAATATAACCAGCTGGTATCATTAAATCCTGGCCCTTATAACAACAATCTTCTCATAGTAAGTTGGGGAACAGTGAAAATGTTTAGACAACTTATAATATTGCCATTCTATACTCTTAAAAACCCTTAGGTTTTAATTTTTATACCGTTGCTGTAATCAAATCAATCAAATTGCTAAGGAACACTTGACTACTTAGTTTCATTTAAAAAAGATAGCCATTAATTACTTTCTTTACAGTACAGACAACATTCACAGCCTTTACCTCATCCACTAAGCGAGTCATCTTGTCATAGAAGGAGATCAGGTTTGTCAAGCAGGACCTGACTTTCATGAACCCATTCTGATTGGGCTTGATCACTTGATTGTCCTGTACGTGACACGTGATGGCACTCAAAATGATCTGCTCCATAACCTGCCCTGGCACCAAGGTCAGACTGACCGGCATGTAGTCCCCTGGATCCTCCTTCCAGCCCTTCTTGTAGATGGGCATCACATTTACTAACCTCCAGTCAACTGGGACCTCCCTGGTTATTCAGGGCTGATGATAAATGATGGAAAGTGGCTTGGTGAGCACTTCCACCAGATCCCTCAGTACCCTTGGGTGGATCCCATATGATCCCATAGACTTATGTGCATCTAAGTGGTGTAAAAGGGTGCTAGCCACTTCCCCTTGGATTATGGGGCCTTCATTCTGCTCCCCATTCCTGTCTTCCAGCTCAGGGGACTGGGTACCCCAAGAACAACTGGTTCTACTACTAAAGACTGAGGCAGAGAAGGCATTAAGAACCTCAGCCTTTTCTTCATCCTTTGTCACTGTGTTTCCCCCCGCATCCAATAAAGGATGGAGATTCTCCTTAGCCCTCCTTTTGTTGCTAATGTATTTACAGAAACATTTTTTATTGTCATTTATGGCAGGAGCCAGATTAAGTTCTAGTTGGGCTTTGGCCTCTTTAATTTTCTCCTTGCAAAAACTCATGACCTACTTGTAGTCTTCCACAGTTGCCTGCCCCTTATTCCAAAGGTCATAAACTCTTTTTTTCCCTGAGTTCCAGCCAAAGCTCTCTGTTCAGACAGACTGGTCTTCTTCACCAGCTTGTCTTTTGACACGTAGGGATGGCCTACTCCTGCTCCTTAAAGACTTCCCTCTTGAAAATGTCCAGCCTTTGTGGGCTCCTTTGCCCTTCAGGACTGCCTCCAAAGGGACTCGGTCAACCAGTCTCCTAAATCAGGTGAAGTTCGCCCTTCAGAAGCCCAAGGTAGCAGTTCTGCTGGCCCCCCTCCTTACTTCTCCAAGAATCAAAAACTATCTTTTTGTGATCGCTGTGCCCAAGACAGTCTCCAACCATCACATCACCCACAAGTCCTTCTCTGTTTACAAACAACAGGTCCAGTGGGGTGCCTCCCCTAGTTGGCTCACTCACCAGCTGTGTCAGGAAATTATCCTCCACACACTCCAGGAACCTCCTAGACTGTTTCCTTTCTGCTGTATTGTATTTCCAGCAGACATCTGGTAAGTTGAAGTCTCCCACAAGAACAAATGTTAGCAATTGTGAGTCTTCTCCCAGTTGCTCATAGAATATTTCATCTGCCTCTTCATCCTGGTTGGATGGTCTATAAGAGACTCCCACCATGATATCTACCTTGTTGGTGTTCCCTGTGATTCTTACCCGTAAACACTCAACCCTATTGTCACCGTCATTAAGCTCTAGACAATCAAAATGATCCCTAACATACAGGGCTACCCTACTGCCTCTCCTTCCTTGCCTATTCCTTCTGAAGATTTTATAGCCATCCATTGCATCACTCTGAAATTATGTTCTGCTAATCAAGACAATTAACAGACACTCTTTATACTCAAAACGCATCTTTCAGTAAAAATTATGCTGAAAATAATTAAAATGGTGGATTTTATTTGATAAAATATTCATCAGTTCATCTGTAGTCCATCATACGTTTGAAACTAAGTACACACTTGAAATAAATTAATTGAGATTTTAAATTTATTCTTATCTTATTTTTGATGAGGAAAGTTATGACAAACCTAAATACTTACCAGCACTAAAAGCTGTTCCATTAACAATTTCTCAGTAATATCTAATTAAGTATATAAAAATTATTCCTACACTGTATTCCTACAGCTCATTTTACTCCTATAGGACCACCATAAAATCCAAGATGCTTCACAGATCATACTGAACTACACTTTAGGCAGATTTAGGACTTCGTTAATCATTAGTTACCTAGACTTTCATTCTTCTTATTGAAGAACATCCTTCTAATCAAAGAAATAATATTTTCTTTTTCTTAGATTAGATGAAAAATGTCAGAATCAAACATGATGTCTATTATATCTTGAACAACTGATATCATGAAAGGCAAATCTCTCAAGAGTGGAGTAGGGCTCACAGCTCATATTGCTGCACTCAAACCACATTTTCAAATTTAGGAACCTTGTTAAGCTTACTCAGATTTCCCTGAAGAAGAGTTAAGAAAGACAATGATAGAAAAGTGAAACCAGGGAATTAACTGAGTCCTCATTTTACTCCTTTGTTTAGGGCTAACTTGAAAAAAGCATGCAAGTTATCTTGCAGGACATCTATTTTTCCAATAATTTACATAAGGTAGGACAAAGTAAAGGTGTAATAGGACGCAGTATAGTACAGTTTGCAAAGACTGATGAATTTAGAAGTAGATTTATTTATTTTCACATTCCCAGAACCTCATGAAGACTTACAACTACTTACCTGATGTGCAGGTTGTCTCAAAGGGCTATTAACCCTTCCTATAGGTAGCTTTCAGTAACATTTTATGTGTCAAGTTCCTCGTTAAAGAGAATTTACTCTGTACTGAAGTATTTGTGACAATAGACATGTTCAAATTAGATTTATCTGAAGATTTAGTATTTATATTTTTAATTCAATTTCAATTTTCAGCACCTACTTTTCTGTCTCTATTACATCATACTAAGTAGTCAAGTGCTCCGTAATTATTTTTTTTAATTGATTTGACTACAGTAGCAGTGTAAAAATTAAAAACCTAAGGGCTTTTGACCAGGTAAGAAAATATTGATTTCAAGCCCAACACTGAAACTGAATGGAGGTTTCTGCTTCAGTGGACTGCTTCAGGCTTCTTTCAGAAAAAATTTTGGTTTAGCTGTTCAAATTTTACCTTTGATTTTGCCTGGAATATGCTCCATCTAGATAAGATAAAGGAGCTGGATACCTTCAGCCAATCAGAACCTATGAAGTATGAGTTTCTGCCGTTCTCTCCTAAGAGTCGAGAATTTGTAAAGCATGCTCTAAGCTGAGGGATGAAACCATTCATGGTAAAGGGGCTGAATGCAGTGAAAGCTCTCAAGCCTATAAATACCTTTACTGAGTATTTCAGTAAATCAAGAGGATGACTAGTTATACATCACAAAACATGCAGTACACAGCTCTAGAAGATCTTCACACTGTTCTATCAACAAAGAATGAAGAAATATTGGTAGAAACTACTAGATTCTAAAGGCCATGACCTTCTCTTTGTCTGAACCAGAGAACCTCCTCAAAATGAGTATGACAGGAAAGTGAATTTAAAGCTGCTTAAACATGATAACTTCCCCTACTAAACTACTTTCACTTTGTTCAATGTAGAAGGAAAAGAACAGATGGCAAAGAGGGGTTGTGGGTCAAAGATTGATGGGCTTCATCCAGGCCAGAAAAATAAACCATTACCAAGAAAATTCTTCCAGTGCAGGAACTTAGTTTCTTGTACAGTAAAATTGATAGAATGGTCAATGCCATTACTTTGGTTTATTTCAACTAGCATTTTTCAGTGGAAATTAGAGCTACACGAGACCCATCCAAAAGAAAGACTGCATGAAGTCACTCTGTTTTGAAGGCTTTCTTAGATTAAATCACATGGACTTCATAGGTGCTTTAACTTCAGTGACAAAGAGTGACATTGCTAGGCATGCTTAGCTTTTTAGTATAGACACAGCTAACAGACAATTCCCTGATAACTACAGCCAAATGTTCATTTTAAAAATGAGACGGTATTTGAGGCTGCAATTTTAGCTATTTGTGAAGTCTTTTCTTTCTTTATAAAAGAAAAAAAAAAAAACAAAAACCAGAAAAATTCTTCAGTGCCTGAAACATGAACTGAGAGAAAAGTTTGAAAAATCAATTGGAAAATTTCTACTAGGTAGCTGTCCAGTTAAAAAAAAAATAAATTAAATAATACATAAGTAGTAGAGTATGACAATCACCCTTCAATCATGGTACAATGATGCTTTTGGGAGCTGCAGAAATCATGACTGCAAATTATTTTCTTAATAATTTTGTTGATTTTCTTTATTTTTACATTTAAATATTGTAGGCTTTTCTAGTATAATCAGACTACCATAGGGTTCTTTTCCTAAAGAGCATAGGTCTCATCAGTAACAGTTATCCTGCAGTCCTTTGCCCAGGAACATGCCTTTAGGCAAGGAATATTTTTCACTTGCAAATCTGCTGCCAAGTATTTTTTCTGTCATCCAGAATTAAACAGTAATAACTTTTCATTATATTTCTGTTTAATATGTATTTGCTTATGATCCACAAAGGCAAAAACAACAAAAGATTTGCAGACTGCTTCTACGGAGCTTTTGGAGTTTTTATTAGCAAGAGAAAAAAAGGCAAATTTCTCAACAGTATAATGGTTAGATGTCTTTCAATTTCAAAGAATATTCCCATTCCTAAAAAATTCATAATTCATGCACAGTTGAGTGGTGACAGATGTTTTTACTGATTACTGTATTGCTTTACTTTCAGAAGATCAGCTCTTCATAAATACTGAATTGTAGTATTACTCGTAAGAGCTTGTTTTCTTGAAAGAGTTTATTAATTCAGTAATCATTTTATGATCAATAAAAATGTCTGTAATTACAGAAATAAATAAAAAAAGAATCCGAAAGAGATTACATCTTGGTAACTGCTGTTCTTAGGAAGATACCTGAGGGATTTTTTTAATCTGAGTCTCCAGATGGGTGCAAAAGTTTGGTCATTTAAGGATGTTATGGACTATTTTGGCATAAGCTACTTCTCCTCTGCCTCCTTGGTCACTGCCCTAACTATCCTCTCTGAGACCATTGCTGCTGTGGTCTTTAGCACTTTTTTTACCAGATTTACGTAACAGAAGAGCTGGGTAAGGGGTTTGTGGATATGATGGATGTGAAGTTTTAAGGGAGAACTTAGATGTATTATATCCTGCAAGCTCGCATACATAGACTATCAGAAACATTCCAATAATCTAAATGGCTTGTTTAAGAAAAGGCAGCCTATAAAAATTTTTTCTGGACTAAAAGATTATTATGTTTTCAGCAGTTCCACTGGAACTGCATGTATTTCTCCTTCATTAACCACTCCTGTTTCTCAACCTTTCTAAAACAAGAAGGAACTTGTACTCTTCCAGGGATGAGGAGCAATTTATGTGAGCTAGATAGCTTTTTTCAACTGAGTACGAGCCACTTATTTATTTCTTGATAATATTAAAGGATGTACTAAAGATGACAAAATTTCTGGCTTTTTTTTCTGGATTAGAAATTACATTGCCTTTCTTTGAGGAGAAATATCTTTACTGAGTTTAACAGGCAAATTACTGAGGATTTTTTACTGCACTTGAAGGAAAAATGTGACAAAGTCTAATTCATATAGGATACAAAAAGACTTCCAAATACTTGAAAGATTTGTTTATAATTGATTATATTTGATGCTCTATAGCATGAGTTATTCTATTGTGTTGTTATGGCAACTTTAACTGTGTTGCCTATAAAATTGTATTCTCTGATAAAACAGTGGGGTGAATTTATCACATTGGACATACTCTGTAATTTCTATTTAAATGCTTAATGTAATATTTTTTGCTCTTAATTTGAATAGCATTTGATCCAGAAATTCATATCAAAGGACCTATATACAAGAAAATATTTTTTCACTATTTGTGTTACTGGGTTCTGCAGACACATTTTCCTGTAGAATAAATTCTCCCTCTGATAGAATTGTACATAGAATATGTCTACAAGGTTTGCTTCAGTGATAGTTTTGAATGAGGGAAATTAAACATAATAGAACTCTGCCCTGCATTTAATTATTATGCCTTGTAAGGGATACATTCAAGTACTCTTTTATTCTTTCAAACGAGGAGCCAGGATTATAAAATACAGAGGGTGTTGGCATATAAAAGCCAAATAAGTGTATTTTTCAATGTTTCATAAAGGGTTTGATCAAAATGTCACTACTTGGAAAACACAAACACCTTTGTCCTTTTAACAGCTGTCTATATAAATCACAAGCAATTTGCTAATTGTTAATATGGATGTCCTCGATAATCATACTGCACAATTTTAACGGTATAGTAAAGCTAATTAGCTGGGAATGTGTGTTTATTTTTCCTCTGCCATGAATCTTAAAAATACATTTCTATTAAGATTTTTCTATTATGAAAACATTGTCTTCTAAATACTTTTATGACTGTTTTAAAAGTTTCTGTTCTAACACAAGCAAATATTTGAAATCTCACTCTTCACTGTTAGGTGGAAAGAAAATCTACCAGAAAATACTGGCAAGTACTGTAAATAATATCTGTTTCCCAGCCAGAGCATCTGGTCTTTTGGCAGACACCCTTGGCAGATCTGTTATACTGGAGGCTTTAAGTTTCTTTTCCTGAGAATTTTGTTTGCCTTATTTTGCTAAGTGGGAAATGGACACTGATGTTGCTACTGCTTATTATATTTGGGAATCTAATTTTGCCTGAGACTTTCAAGGGGAGGCTCTATAAGTGAGACTATTTAAAAATCTACATCATACTTTTTCTTGGGAAACGTTGACTACAGTCCCTCTGAAAAATATTTGCTCATAAATTTCTCAGTTAAATGCTTTTACAAATTAATTTTCAACCCATTATTAGATAGGGTTTTTAAGTATTTGATGTTCAGGATGTATTATTTAGTCTTTGTAGTGTGTAGTCAGTTCATTAGGTGTGTGACTTGGTGAAATTATGAGCAGTTCCTACAGAATATTGTTTGTTTCAGTCAGAGGAATGTAAAAACTTTTGGGAGTAGAGCATAAGATATGTTACAAAGCTGATGAAATTTTCTGCCTTTTTATGGCAAAGATGAGCAGCATAACTTTTCAGAAGATGCTGAGCTGGGGCTGAGTTGCCCAGACTCAGACCTAATTCTCAGAATTAGGTTCAGGTTCTTCTGGAAATTGGACCGCTTTACAAACACTGAAAGGGAAGAATCAAAACACACAGGAACACAAAACTATTCTTTTCCTGTATTTTGTATGTATGTCATATATCAAACCTAAGTTTAGCTACTTTTTCTTCAGCTAAGAGTAACAGAAGGATCAGTGGTTGTTGAATCTTTTTGTTGTTTTTATTTTGATGTCTATTACATGACTGTAGTATGTCAACTTCACTGCCAAATATTTTGTGTGGCTTTCTGAGTGTTTTCAGTATTTTTATAGAGTTTTGAATACAACTGCCTATATTTGCACACAAAAAAAAAGCTAATTCACAACCCTTTCTCTATAAAGAAGGAGTTCTCTGGGGGCTCACAGAGCTGTGAAGGAAGATGTTAGGGAATTGAAAGTCAGATGCACTTCAGCAACTTCACAGATGAGTTTTTCATGATTCACCTAGTTCTAGCAATAGGTTGCCAGCAGTTATGCTGTTCCCCGAGTGTCAAAGTGGAAAATGCTGAAGAGTAGAGAAGTTGTCACCTTGGCAGTCTGTCTTTGGGTACCAAGATTATTTTGTCTATAGAAACAGCTCTTAAAATAGCCTGACCCTTGGAAGACAATGCCCCATTTTGTTAATTCAGCGTAGAACTAGATATAAAAATGGCTGTACTAATCACAGATCTGTCTCACATAATATCCTACCTTTGGTACTAGCTTGCTTATAGGAGATGCTGAAGGGAAGAATATATGCAAAGTACACATGTGCTATTATTTTCTCTAGTATCCTTCCCTAGCTTCTGGCAGTAAGACTGGAAACCAGAATTTTCAATATTAATAACCCCTTTTCTTTCATGAATTTACTTAGTTCCCTTTTGATCCCATTTATCATTTTGACATCTGCAATTCCTAATGACCTCTGTTAATGTGTTATGCAAAGAAATACTCATCTTGTTTAAACTTGTCAAATACTTTTGTGTAATACACATTACCCACTTTCCATCCATTCATAACTTCATACATCACTGCCATATCCCACAGTTGTTGTTTTTCCAGAAAGCTCTAGAAAACTCTTCTTGTGTAGATACCATGTGATATTTTGCTCATTTTTTCAGTCTATTTTTGTGCTCTTACAGTATCTTCTTTTAAGAAGAAAGGGAAAAGAGAAAAGCCCAATCAGAACTGTATTAGTTACTATCACTTTAGACAGTTTCTCTTATTCTTTGCCAACCTTGTTTCCTTGAGTTTTTGGTCGAGGATTTTGGTAGTTGAAGTCTGTTGTGTTGGATAGATCATGCTTTCCTACATGTCTGCAAATTCCTCAATATGTTATAATAGATTTGTCACTTCTTTCTGAAAGAAATAAAAATGAGGAAACACTCTTTCTCTGTTATATTTTCTTGGTTTCATGTATTAATTATATTCTTTCCCATAGTTTAAAGAAGTCTGACTAGTCTGTACATCAAGCATGCAGCTGTAGTTTCTTATGGAGCCGTTTACAGAAAATGACATATTTGCCACCTTCTGTTACTCACATACTACAATTTATATAAGAAAGAGTTTATAGCACAGGTCATAAGATAGTAATTTTATATTAGATTTCTTTGGAACTTTTAGGCAAATATGAATTGGTCTTGGCAGTTTGCTGCTATTCACTTTGATATTGTGTTCCAAAACCTTTTCTAGTGACACTCATTTTTGAGATGGTACCTCTTGACTCATCCTGAGTGAGAAATGGCTTTGGTTTGGGAACATTCTTTTGTTCCTCAATAGGGAATACTGATCCAGGTAGTTAATTTTGTTTTTCTACTGTGAATTTACCATCACTGCATGGTACCTTTATGTCACAATTTAATACTTACCCTTATGTTATTAGTACTTTTTATGAGTTTGGAAAATTGATGATTGACATCTCTTTCTTCCTGATTTACTATTTTCATGCATGTAAACCCAAAAAAGTTCTGAATCCATCTCTATTTCCCATAGGTTGACACAGTTTCTACTTTCTGTAGAATATTCTTTCTTGTTTTAACAACTGCCTATAGACCATTGTATAGACCTTTTCATGCATTGTACATGTTTACTTTGAGTATCTAGACATTGTCTTTGGTACCTGCAAGCACTTTATTCTTATGCTGCTCATTATTTATTTATTTATTTTTAACAGTATTTCTCCTTTATGAAATTTAATACTCCTTACAGGAATTATTTTACCTAGTTCATCTTTTATACAGTACAACTATGCTTCTAGTTATGCTCATCCTATTTTAATATGATTCAAAGAATACTAAAAGAACATTTCCATTATTGCCATTGTGAACCAACTGAACTATTTTCATATGGGCATTTAATCACTATGATTTGCATCCTTTCAGTCAGCTCAGATCAGTAAGGATACACACGGATTTTCAAGTAATGTTCAAGAATTTTCAAGGACCCTGAGCTCTGTAAAACTTAATGGTTATTCTCAGCCTCTGACAAAATCCTGCTTTCATTGAGGTGTAAAATACCACAACCACCTGCTGAGTTTCAACATTATATTCTTCTGCAAGAAAATTACTTTTTGTTTGGAAATGAATAGCAATTCAGGCTCACTGAATGGCTAGTTGTCTGACAAAGGTCTGCATTCTCTGTTTCGTCATAGGTGGGGATCATCTCTTCCAGCGTGAACAGCTTCTCTGTATGCATCTGTTACCTGGGCAGAGAAGTCGGCTGGCGTACAGGTAGCTGTGGGTGAGTGGAATGGTTGCTACTCCCAGGGGTAGTAATATGGTATATAGTAGCAGCTAGGGGTCCTGCAATAAGGACAAGTAGCAAGAAGAAAACCCCCTGAACGTGGCTACCTCTCTCTTCCTTTACCTCAGCCTGAGCGTCTTAGTAGGTTCTACTGTGGGAGACAGAAAATGGTCCTTGCAAAAGAAGCTGTAATTGTGGTTAGGTGGTTGCACTGACTGGGTAAGGTGAATAAGAATCCCAGGGCTGTGAATGTCTTCTACTTGAAAAGTAGCAGAGGAAGAAGAGGAAAAGTAGCAGATCCAAAGAGGAGTTCGGTATCAGGAGGTTGGAGATCAGACTATTTCTGTCCCAAACCTCTTTGAAACCTTCCAGCTTTGCCTCACAGCCAGGACCTTATTCCAAAACATCTCTAATTCTTTGCAGTCTTTACTCCCTCCCTTGATGACCACCAACCTTCTTCTCCCTTTGCCCCAGAGCAACCGTTACCTCTGCTGCAGTTTCAATTTTGTTGACCAGCCATCCTGGATGCAGCAACATTCACCTTTACTTGTGCAGGCAAACTGCAATGTATGGCTGTTGTGGGGTCTTGCAGTTTAGGAACACATCCTTTCTTGTATTATCTGGGTGAGCAGTTTCACCAACGGTGAATTACAGCCACTCACAAGCACTTGCTCTGCATTCATCTGAACGGAGACCTAACAAATACTTTCTTTTGCCTGCTGGTCACAGTCTAGAGACAGCTGGGTACTGTAAGGGTCAGTTATGAAATATTATCCTGTTTTGTCTCTTCTTCTAGAGTGGAATCTTTGCTTTTGCAAAGGAAGCATAAGATTTCAATCAGAAGTTAATTCATCAAGAATGGACTATGAACTAAGAAGCTAAACTCACTAATTCATAAGTCACAGCTAAACTGACTACTTGAATAAATTTTCACATTAAATAGTCTTAATTAACATTCTTCAGTGTCAGATAAAATCTTTCTTAGCTTTTGATGCTGGCTGCTCAGGTTGGAAAGAGGATGGGCCATATAGCAACTGTCAGTAAACCAGGCTTAACAGGTGACTTTCTGGATGGTGGATCACTAGCATATTTTTTTATCTTTTTGCTTTTCCTCTTATCCTCTGTCCTTATGGGAGGGGCATTATTTACCACTGAAATAATTTCTCATTGAATTTGCCTCAGTTGAACAGCTTTTGGTGGGGATTCTCATACTGAGTATTGAAGTGGTCATGTACAACAAAGAAAACGGAGTTGTTGGGACCTTTGATGAATGAGACTTTCCCAGATGTTATATATGAGAAAGGCTTATCATGGTCATGTCCCGAGACTGAGGGAAAATAGGGTTTAGAAAATAAGCCTTGTTTTTAGAACATTTCCAACATGGAAATAGCTGAAGCATCAGGCTGTGTGATCAAACCCTTATTAAAAGAAAAGAGAAAAAAAAAGAAAAAGAAAAAAGACTTAATCTAGGATAGGCCTGTATGGGCAATACTTTCCTCATGTATTTGCTAGTATGAGAAATGCCTGGAATTGTATGAGGGTAGCATACACATGTTTAATAGCAGCCAATTTAGATACCAATATTATAGAGGTGCAATAGGGCTTAGAGCACACTGTAGAATTATCTGAGCAGCAGAATGACTGGTGGACAGTTTGGTTTCACTGACTGAATTTCACTGAATTTTTTAGAGTTGGAAGGGACCATACAGATCATCTAGTCCAACTCCCCTGCTGAAGCAGGATTGCTTAGAGAATGCTACTCAGGACTGCATCCAGGCGGGTCTTGAAAATCTCCAAAGAAGGGGACTCCACAACCTCCCTGGGCAGCCTGTTCCAGGGCTCTGTCACCCTCACCGTCAAGAAATTCTTTCTCATATTCAAGTGGAACCTCTTATGTTCCAACTTGTGCCTGTTGCCCCTCGTCCTGTCACTGGGAACCACTGAAAAGAGTCTGGCTCCCTCCTCCTTCAACCCACCCTTGAGATACTTATAGGCATTGATAAGGTCTCCCCTCAGCCTTCTCTTCTCCAGACTAAAGAGTCCCAGCTCTCTTAGCCTTTCTTCATAAGGGAGATGCTCCAATCCCTTAATCATCTTTGTTGCCCTTCGCTGGACTCTTTCCAGTAGTTCCCTGTCCCTCTTGAATTGGGGAGCCCAGAACTGGAGGCAATACTCCAGTTGTGGCCTCACCAGTGCAGAGTAGAGGGGGAGAATGACTTCCCTCGACCTACTAGCCACACTCTTCCCTATGCAGCCCAGGATTCCGTTGGCCTTCCTGGCCACAAGAGCACATTGCTTGCTCATTGTCATTTTGCTGTCTACCAGGACTCCCAGATCTTTCTCTTCGGAGCTTGGCTCCAGCAGGTCCACGCCTAACCTGTATTGGTGCCTGACATTCTTCTTGCCCAGGTGTAGCACCTTACACTTTTCCCTGTTGAACCTCATGAGGTTCTTCCTTGCCCAGCTCTCCAGCCTGTCCAGGTCTCTCTGGATGGCAGCACGGCCCTCCGGGGTGTCAGCCACCCCACCCAACTTGGTGTCATCAGCAAACTTACTGAGGATACACTCTGTCCCCTCGTCCATGTCACTGATGAATATGTTGAACAGGACTGGACCAAGTATTGACCCCTGGGGGACACCACTGGTTACAGGCCTCCAGCTTGAACCTGTTCCATTAATCATTACCCTTTGGGTCCTGTCACACAGCCAGTTCTCAATCCACCTCACTGTCCCCTCATCCAGACCACACTTCCTTAGTTTTCCAATGAGGATGTTATGGGGATGGTTGGTCTGGTCCTTGCTACAGGACCAAGTGGTTACTGGCCCCAGTATATGAAAGCAGTCTCAGATATATATGAAAGACGCTGCAGTTAAAGCAATACTGGGATTTAGGTCTTGATTGTTCTTCGTGCTTGAGAACTATAAACGGCAATTTCCTTCATAGGTTGGCAGCATGAGCTCTGTCTTGAAAAGCATGGTATTAGCATTGGTATAAGCAATATGCAAGCTTCCTAAGTATAATTGGTTTCTATAAGTAGGTGGAGATGAATAGTCAAAGTGTAAGATTAATGCGTTGATCAAGAAGCTTACTCATATTGCCCAGGATCAGTTAATCAGCTGCTGGTTTACATACAATCTGTTTGCAAAAGAGATGTTCTTTCTTACCTTGAACTTTGCTAGAGATCAATCCCTGGTTAGGATCAGTTTATACCCTTTGCAACTTCCTTTCAGGAGTTTGGGTGATGCATTAGAGCTTGTGTGGCCCATTTCTCTGTTGCTGTCAGTATGCAATCTTGGATTCATTTACTTTGCTCCACTAAAAAAATTAAAGTGATAGTATCTTTTCAGAGAATTTAACTTAGCTTAGAAAATTGTTGATCTTATCAAAGGATATGCTGGACCTTACTAAGCAGGTAGCCCAGAGAATTTTTGAAGTTCACTGTTAGAGTTGTTGGAAGATAATGGTGTCTTTACCTCCTCTAAAGGAAGCAAAAGGTTTGTTACATTAAAAAAGCACCTGCTGTATTCATCACCATGTGGTCTATGGCACAGAGGTTACCTTCTCTGCTCAATAAACTGAAATTAGACCATTCCTATTTATACAGTTAAGAAAAAGCAGTGTTGAAAATAATCAAGATCTGCAATACAAGGGACATCCTTCATCTAAGACAACAGTGAAAAAAAAATCCTGACTCCCCTGCCCACCCACAAAGTAAAAAAAAAACTACTATATTAATCTTACTGTGGAATAAGTGAAGGTATTAATTGCCGTCACCAATTTGCCAGATAAAACTGAGTTGCATAAGATGAATTTAAATAGGCTGGAGATATGCACTGGAGAATTGTCTTGCTATTGGGAAATCAAATCAGTTTAAGGCTATCAGAGCTGAGAGCATTAATTTGTCAGTGCCAGACCCTGCCAGAGGTAAGACCACGAGAGAAGTGCACGCTCTAGCCAGTCTCTGCTGTACCTGAGTTATCAACAATGGCAATGTTCAGGGTAAAGCTTCCCTGGCCTAATCTTGATAATATCAGACAATTGGAGTCAGATTAAATTAGTTTAATTTCCTACCTTGTGACAAGTATTTAACATCTGAAAACCAAGGTAGTTAACCCACATCAGCCTTTAACATACCTTTTTAAACACTTTGAGTAAGTGAAGAATAAATATACCCTTTTCAAAGCATTTGATAGAGCTCAAAGATTCTAGACATCCCTTTTCTGTCTGATCCAATTGCTTGGTAGAGTCACTGGTCATTCTTGTGATTATTCTCCTTTATTTCTGTTCAAGAGGGACAATGAATTAAAAAAAAAAAAAAAGAAAAGAGAAGAGAAGAGGAAAACCACCTGAAAAATCTCTATTCAGAGTTAGAACTCCTTACATATAGCTGCTGATAAAAGATCCAGCTATCTCAGCATAGAAGTATCATTCTAGAAGACATCTCTAAGAAAATAAAATGTTTTTCTTGTTTTGCAATCATATTTTCTTATGATTTCCAAGTGTTTTCAAAGGAACAAACCAAAATGGAATATGTAAACAAAGTTATTTCAAAATGAAAAGTCAGCGTGCTTGGGTTTTTTTTTTTTTTGTTCTTTTATTTGGCACTCAGTCTTGCACATTTTTATGAAAATAAAATTAATTCTAGAAACTTTTTGGTTTCACTCATTCTACATCTGTCATCTGTATCGTGCAACAGGCATCAGCCTGGAGAAAAGGAGGCTGAGGGGAGACCTTATTGCTCTCTACAACTACATGAAAGGAGGTTGTAGGGAGGCAGGGGTCAGTCTCTCCTCCCAAGTTACAGGCGATAGGACAAGAGGAAATGGCCTCAAGTTGCGCCAGGGAAGTTTCAGATTGGATATTAGGAAAAATTTTTACACTGAAAGGGTTATTAAGCATTGGAATGGGCTGCCCAGGGAAGTGGTTGAGGCACCATCCCTGAAGGTACTTAAAAGATGGGTTGACATAGTGCTTAGTGACATGGTTTAGTGATGTTTTTTTATCAAGTTAGGTTGATTCTTGGACTAGATGATCTTAAAGGACCCTTCCAACCTAGACAATTCTATGATTCTATGATCATGTAAATAATCTGTATCATGTCTATCTAAATCTCATTCTGGGTAGATAGTTAATACATTGCTATCTACTTGCTGCTTGAAAGCAGAAGTTTGTTTCTGTTTCTACTTCTGTTAACCACTCAAATTACCAAAAGTACTGCTTATTCTTTTCTGCTTCCATAGGGAGAGGCTCTTAATTGCCTTAGCTCCAAACACCTTAGCCACAAGGGCTAACACAAAAATCAGTTCTGCTAATCCTAATCAAGACATATCCTGAATAGAGAAATATTTGGATTTGCCACAAATCTTTATAAAATTTTCATTTACCCTCTGTGATGCAGATAAAATTCTTGGTCTTGTCAGCCTTTTTGTCTGGTCATATATTAGATATGATTTTTTTTTTTTTAATGCAGAACAAACACATATTTCATAATAAATCATTCTGTGAAGTTTCAGCACAGAAATCATATTAAAAACTGTGTATTTTCTTTCACTCCGCTTATCACCATGGAACATCAAGCTTCAGCAGTGCTGAGTGCCTTCAAAAACATTTATGTGGTCAAAGAAGTACTGATCTTCACATTCTATCTTGTCTTAATTTGCACCAAAACCCAAGCTTAAAGTACAGCAATATTTCGAATGGGCCAATTGCTTTTGAGCACCACAGATACAGGTTTATGCTTTCAGTATTTTTAAGATTGCTACGCTTTGGACTTTTATGACATTCATAAATGAGTCTTTATGATCATTTAATGACCCTACAGTTGCTGTTTAATGGGACAAGAAGTACTGTATAAAAAAATTGGTGCTTAATTAAGTCTACATACCCTCAAAACACATCCCTTCCAGTTGGTTTCAGACACTTGGTGACTTTTCAATAAACCAGCAGCCATGTTTCAGATTAATGAGAGAGCATGCTCTGCACAAACTACTGATAATGAGATGTCTAGAACCATTGCATTCACTCAGAAACATGTGCAAGAAACAGGATCCTTCTTAAAATAGTAATCATTGCCTTTTTCAATTAGCATTTTCTTCTTAATGTGGTCATGTTGATCACTGCATTACAAAACAGAGATAACCAAACCATGTTGGAAATTATCTGAGTACAGAAAGCAATTTAGTAATAGATCTCAAGCTCTGGAAGGAAGAGTGCATAGCTCCAAAATCAGATTAAATTAGTCTGGATTTACTATGGTATCTGGATGGCTTCTGCTGCCCAGGTTTATTTGCTCCTCACTAGTTAAGACATGCCCAAGTTGTGTGGTTGACAGCAGAAAAGACAAATGCAAATGTGTCTCAGTAGTAAAATGAGTTTCATGATTAATCAGGAAGGTTAAGTGGTCACATGTATCGATGTAGAAGCCTGAAAGCACACTTTCTTCCTTTCATCTGTGTCTCAGGAACAAAAGAACATGCCTTTAAGATTATAAATTGACTGAACTCCGTGATGCAGTAAGGCTTAACCAGCACTTACCCTCGTCAATTTAGTCTAGAAAAATCTGGGTTGCTAAAATTGCTTTCAATGTAGTTAAGTCTCACCATCTCAGATGAACTGAAATTAGACTGAGATTGTACAGAAAGCAATAACTTTACTTTGAAAAGTACTGAAAAAAATGAAATTAAAATTCAGTCCTAAGCAAAGTGAATTTTTTTCCTAGAGGTCCTAGTTATTTTTGAGATATTTTGAAAACTTGGAACTTGCTTTTGTGATAACTCTTGAATACAAGGAACTGAAGAAGACTAGAGCCTTATCGGTAACAAAAAGCCCTAAACTTCCTATTTTCTAAGAAAATGTGTGAGTATATCTATCAACATTCAGTTAATCTTAGACTGTTTTGAAAAATCAGGATGTGATCATTTCACTGAATTTCATGAGAAGAATGTAACTAGGAAACTTACTCCATTAACAAAGTATATTTTTATATCTTCCAGTTCTCACAGAAGTCTTCTAAATTACCTGACAAATGGAGTGGGTGTTTTTTTAAGTAATGTTCCACTTGAATCAAACAAAAAGCTATGTACCCATAAAGAAAGTATGGGATGTCAAGAAAAAGTGAGAACTGGCCAAAAATAATTTCAGAATTATTGGTTGTTTTTGTTTTTTTTTTTTTTTACACATATTAGATACCAAGGTTCAATGTTTTTACCTGGAATACAAAAAGAAAATCTTCATATCATCATAAAATTTTATGGATCTGAGAGTATTTGTATGTTTTTTTGCCTTGTTTATATTTTGCCTAACTTATTGATTCTTTTCAATAGGTAAATGAACTTTAACTAATTGTACTATTCCTACCATAAATACTATGTCTACCATTTTTATAAGCCTATTGTTTCAAGTTCAAAACAAATAAACCAAAGAAAATTTAGATTAAAATGAAAGCTTACTTTACGTCACATAAGAATGTTCACAGATACCTTCATTTCCTAAATATGCACAAAAAAAAAAAAGAGTAGTGAAGATGAGGAGTTCCAGTAAAGTGAAAGTATGTGCTCCTGAGACTTAGATATTTAATACTTACCATAGTTTGGAGCACAAGTACCATCTAACTGCTTCTCTAAACTAATTAGATTATAATAGGTTAACTCTAATTTTTAAGGAGACACAAAGCCACTGTGAACACACAGTTAAACTTCTGTACTGCTCATGAACGTCACCTGAACATTTCTACAAAAATCTGTAGTGCTATGGGCTATTTATTTATTTTTTTCATTTTTTTTCATGCTTTGGGGTTTTTTTGAGGAGCTACAAAATTTTTCAAAAAGATACATGTTTTAATGTACAGACTGGCTGTAATGAGGAATGTAATTCATAAATAGACAAACACAAACACTCATATATATCACTTTTCCAAATCTTCCCCCTTTTTATTTGGTAGTACTCATCTGCTGGATCTAAGCAACTGCTGTCCGCCTTAAAATTCGCTTATGCAGATGCATACAAACTCTAGCCAGCTACTCTCTTAAACTTTTCTTTGATTTGCTGAACAGATTGACTTTAAAATTACTCATCAGGCAATCTTCTGAGCATTTTGGCAATATTCAGAATTCTTTTACGAATCCACAGATATTAATCACCATGTTTCTTTAAGTGTCCACATCAAAAAGAGCACAAATTTCTAATAATGATGTAATGAATGATAGATACAACAATAAATAGAATTTTCCTATATATCCAAGCATTATATTCTTCCTCTCAATCACAGAATCTCAATAAGACCTTATATCCAGTTATTAATCACTCATGACTCCTAAATAATTTTTGGAGTTGTTCCAGTCGAGGATAGAGTCTCCTATCTTGTACATATGAGCTATATATTTTCCACTCTCAGATATAGCGCCTTGCATTTTTCTGTTTCACATTGAATTTATGTGATTACTAATACTTATTACATATTTATGGACATTTTACTTGTCCTTGACGTTCCATCAAGCCACATAATCTGCAATCTTACATATGTCTACTTTCAATTTATTCTTTAGGTCTTTTAGACAATCTATCTGAAATCCTATTAAATATTCTGCAGCAGATGAATATTTCTCCATGTTTGATATATGAACTTAATATTTACTACTTACATTTTGTGTGGTATCATTTCTATTAGAATATGATGTAGTGTTAAATCGTGTGTCTGACAAACGTCTACTAGGTTTATTTTTGCCAGCACTGTTTATTATCATGTACTGCTTGCCTCCCACATATTTTTTTCCCCACTGTTTTGTCTGCAATCCATGTCACTCTACTAAGAATCTACGCAAGAAGAATGTGGAAAAGGTATGGTCCAATATTTTCAGCGCTGAACACATAGTAAGCCTGAATTCTTTCTGTGGCCAACACACTCTGAGGTTCTGCGTTTACCAATTGCACAGTATGGACAAGAAAGGCTGGTAAAATATCTTGGAATTGACTTGAATTTTCTGTTATAAACAGTTTATCACAGAGTCATAGAATGGTTAGAGTTGGAAGGGACCTTAAAAATCATCTAGTTCCAACGCCCCTGCACTACACTAGGACTTCATGAGGTTTGCACGGGCCCACCTCTCAAGCCTGTCCAGGTCTTTCTGGATGGCATCCCTTCCCTCCAGCATGTTGATCACTCCACACAGCTTGGAGTCATCTGCAAGCTTATTGAGGGTGCATTCAATCTCACTGTCCATGTTGCTGACAAACATTTTAAACAGCACTGGTCCCCGTACCAAACCCTGAGGACCATCACTTGTCACTGGTCTCCTCTTGGACATTGAGCCATTGACCACAACTGTTTGAACACAACCATCCAGCCAATTCCTTATCTACCAAGTGGTCCACCTGTCAAATCCATGTCTCTCCAGTATAGAGACAAGGATGTCATGTAGAACAGTGTCAAATGCCTTGCACAAGTCCAGGTAAATTATGTCAGTTGCTCTTCCCTTACCACCAACGCTGTAATGCTGTCGTAGAAGGCCACCAAATTTGTCAGACACGATTTGCTCTCGGTGAACCCATGTTGGTTGTCACCAATCACCTCCTTATTTCTCATGTGCCTTAGCACAGTTTCCAGGAGGATCTGCTCCATGACGTTGCTGAGCACAGACATGAGACTGTAGTCTCTGTAGTTCCCTGGGTCTTCCTTTTTTCCCTTTTTGAAAATGGGGGTTGTGTTTCCCTTTTTCCAGTCAGCGGGAACTTCACCAGAATGCCTCAACTCAAATATGATGGATAGTGGCTTAGCAACTTCATCCACCAGTTCCCTCAGGACCCACAAATGAATCTCATTAGGTCCCATGCACTTGTGTACCTTCAGGTTCCTTAAATGGTCTCTAACCTGGTCTTCTCCTACAGTGAGCAGTTCCTCATTCTCGCAGTCTCTGCCTTTGCCTTCTGTGATTTGAGCAGCATGGCTAGAGCCCATGCCAATGAAGACCCTCAGCTAAAAACTACCAGTATCCATAAATTAAATTATGTTGATTTTTGCCTTACTTTTTCAGAAATTCCTTAAAATAAATGAAATATCTGGGGGAA
>KZ506017.1:117744-131812 GCA_002844005.1 Limosa lapponica baueri
AGTAAGCTTAATTTGGGGTCCTTCAGCAGAATTTCCACCGAGTAATATTAAACACTGTATTTCATCCTGGATTAGGAAACATATCCTTCACTGTAAATATTGAAATAAAGCTTATAGAAAAACAAAATTAGGTGAAAAACTGAGACAAATGAAGCATGTCTGTAAATTTTGTCAGTTCTTCCCTAATTTATGAAACATATCATCTCCCTCGAAAGGACCATCTAAATATGAGGACTCATACAAAACTTCCACTGTACTAAGAAAGTGAAAAAGCAGCCTCAGCACTAGTGAGGCCTAGAATTACCCTTAATATATACCCATAGGGGAGTATTTTCATTTTGTATTCTGGCAGATTTGCTCCTTCTAATAGAAATGCTTAGGTCAGTCTTGATGCATAAAATATATGAATCAGTACTTATGTTCTACAAATTATGCATATTAACCTTACATTTTCTCCATTTAATTAGTATTTCAATTACCTTATTTCATTTAAATTACCTTATTTTCCATATATTTCTTTACACAGATATATGGGATACAAAGAATTTAGAATATTTGGACATTTTTGCATCCTTTTAAAGATTTCTGGTACATCCTGTGTATTCTTGAACTGCTATCATTTGTTTGGATAAGAAGTAGGTAGCAAATTAGCTTCTACTGAGAAGCGGTAGACTGGCTTCCTAATTTAACACTTGATTTCTCAAGCTTTTAAGCACAGATTTCACTGCCTTGATATGTAACAGTCAGGGTTAGCTATAGGAATTTTCAGTGTAGGTGGTGCTGCTGTTCAACATGTACTATAACAGAAATACCAGCTTTCATACAGTTTGTTGCAGCATCTTTTCAAATATAGAATCAATAAATTAATTTTGGGGACAAGATATTTTAGCAGAATTGTTGTCAAGTGACAATAGTTAAAATGTAAGAAATGCATAATTTATATAATAAAATATTATTTATAATGTGTGATCCCATGTATGAACAATGTGAATACAAAAATTCAGATGAAAATAATTATTTCACTGTGTTGTTTCATTTTTGTTACATCATTTTGGTTTTCAGTCTTCCAATTAAAGAAATTCAGGCCTCACTATTGAGAAAACTACTTATGTGTCACTGGTGTCATAGGGACAAATATTCAAGTTGTATGAAATATTATTGTACTTTTTTCCAGCTTCTGTACTTCAATCAATTTTCATCCTTTAGTGCAATTATATTTGTTCCTTTTTCAGGGCTATTTCCGGAATATCAGATAATTTTTCTCAGCAGGTGTCCAAAAATTAGATAAACACCATGCTAATACATTTGTCATAGGAAGAGAAAGGCCCTTGTACAAGAAGTGTAATTCACAAGCCCCATTGAAAGTATGTCAGGAACCCAACCAGGACAAACTTTCCATAATAGCCAGCTTGCTCAGATGAGTGAGAACTCTTGGCATAGCCTCTGGTTTCATGTGCGCCCAGAAAAAAATTCTCCAAGGACCATTTGCATCCCCACTAAATTTTTCTTTAAAAAGGAAAAGAAAAAAAAAAAGTAAAAAAAAAAAAAATAGAATTTCTGGAGCAATAGCAAATCCTGTCTTGATTACATAAGGATTTCTTGTACTTTTAGTTTAATGCATCTGACTCCTGCCTGGATAGGCTCTGGCTCTAATCTGGAGTGAATTTTAGTGTCAATGAATCTTCCATCCTGACAGCCAAATGCATGATATGAAGGATTCAAATGACTGGTGCAGTTGCTTATAGCCAAGAAAGGTAGAGTTTCTAAATGGGAAAGGTTTAAGCAAAAAAAGTTTGGTTTGTTTGTGTGTTTTTTAAGTAGAAATAACATTTTCCAAGGAGATAGAATTGTGGAATGTGTCACTGAGAAATCAGGGGATGTTAGCCTGTTTTAAAACACGTGAAACCCCTGGTAAATTTATGTCATGTCAGACTGTACTTTGGCTTTCAAGAACTTGCAAAAGATTTTTGCCTCTTTTGCCATAAGATCAAACATTTTATAAACTATTATTTGCTCTTCTCCACTATCGATGGAGAGACAACTGAGAAAGACAGGGAAGAAAAGGCAGGGGGGACATAACTCTATAATCTTTAGTATCCTTGCATAGTCCTGTAGAGTGGGAGCTGGCAAAAGAAAGAACTTTCTGCACCAGTTTTATCACTGATTTATAAAAAGTCTCTCCATGCACAGAGGACAGTGTGAAGATGTTTTTCAGGCATGCTCTCTTCTTTACATCTCCAGAGACATACACCAAGAAGCATCTTGTATTTAAGGCTTTCTGTTAGATTCCAGAAGCTTCCTAGAATATGGGAAATTGCATTTGGGAACCCAGAAACGTTCCTCCACAAATTTGAGTTTGCTGGGATAAACAGAGCCTCAGTGCTTGAGAAATGTTACTAAAGCTGAGGTTGTAAACCTCTGTTGTAACTGGTCCTAAGCAGATTCAATGTGGCTTTAAGCAATTAGAAGGAACCATATTTAATAAGGAAATTGTTAACATGCATAGAACAATTATCCTGTGCATATTTTTTTAATAAAAAACATAAGGTTTTGAGTTGTTTGAACTTTCTTGTTTTGTCCAGTTCTTTGGCAATTCATAAGTTGAATGTTTTAGGTGTGTGAGGGTTATACCATGAATTTCTAAAAATGTAATTGACTAGTTAGAGTTCAGGTGTGATAACAAATGTGGACATCAGCATCATTTTAGAGTAGTCCTAAAACAAAATCTGTTTTTTCTCACTTGAAGCAGTCTACTTGAATTTCAGTTAGACAATTTCTTCTAAAGAAGAAATTTTTCACTATGAGGGTCATGAGACACTAGAACAGGTTGTGCAGTGTGGGAAAGTAAAGGAAGATTGGCGAGGAGGACTGTAAATACGCTCAAGTGACTCGCATGTGGGGTGCTGGAAAACACATATATCACACTAATTGTTGCTTAGTTTTGTGTGCTCAACAAGTAGAACATCTGCACTTAGATAACATAGTCCTGGGATGGACTCAGGGGCACCTTATCAAACACGCCTGAGATTCCTGCCCTGCTGTTGAAGAGATCAAAGCACAGCAGAAAACTCTGCCTGCCAGAATCCTTGAAATACAGGCCCAAACAGCAAGTGGGAACCCTCTCACTCCCTTGCTAACAAGGACTCTCTTGCTAATGACTCTCGCTCCGCAGTGCCTGCGTCCCCTGCTTGCCTGCCTCTGCCCGAGTGCTGCGTCAGAGGTTCCCCGATCCATGAAGAGATTAAATTTGTTCTTTGCCCTTAATCCATGGTTTTGTGGTTGTTCCTCCGTCCTGCCTGCATCGGCTCACACACGCAGGAAAGATATCCCCTCCCTGGAAGTGTTCAAAGTCAGGTTGGATGGAGATTTGAGCAACCCGATCCAGTGAAAGATGTCGTTGCCCACAACACGGGGGTTGGAACTAGATGTTGTTTAAAGGTCCCTTCAAATCCAAATCATTTTATGATTCTATTATAACCTTTGTGTTCTAGAGCACCCTCCCCGGCAATTCTTAAATATTGATTTATTCACTATCCTACATGTGTATGCAAATGAGAGAGACTGAGGCATGAGTTGGCAAATAAGACAATGACAACACAGCTGTTTGTATAAGAGACCCATGATTTCAGTGATGGGCCAGGTTTCTGGTTCTGAATGCAGAATTTTGGCTAGTCAGCTGGCACTGCAGCCCTATGCTGGGGTACAGTTTATTGCTCCTTGACTTTTAACAGACTGAGAGAAAATTAATTGTCTAAATAATTTAGGGCTGCAGTTAGTTAGCTCTTCAAGACTGCAAGAACTCACTGAGAGACAGTGTCTTTGCAAAGCATAGGCACTTCACAGGGAAAAACAACGCTGAGATGACTGCCTGAATTAGTGGAGGGGACTTCTGGAGGCTTTTCATCTCATTACTGTTCAATTAATAGCTAGCCATAATCTAGACATTAATGAGGGATGCAACTGGAACTGCAAAGAAATAACATAATTAGGCCCTGCATTTAATTATTCACAAAATTACATGGAGACACTCTACTCTTTTATTTTAAATAAAGCTAATTAGGTTTCTTTGCGAATTGGATTTTTTTATAGACTCTAAGATTTACTTGGTGGAAATACATCTTAAAAAATTCCCTCTGTCTCTCACATGTTCTTCCAGGTGTCCATTAGAATAACAGTCACTCTGTGCTATATATGATTTCTTAAAACCTGTTTCTTTCCTTCTTGACAGATTTCTCTGGACTTGCTTAAAGTTCTATATGATGAACTTGCTAAACATGAAGGGCTACCTTTAAAAAACATGGCATCTCAGATTGTGTACCAAAATTTCATCTGTTGACATTCACTAATGCTAATTGGCAATTGGATTTCTGATTGGTTTAGTAATAGTTACTTGGTTTATCAGCATCAATGTCTAGTTATAATTGTGTGCTCATCCAGAGGGGCAGACTGATGGACTGTAACAACTGCAGTGCAGAAAACATTTAGAATTGAGAACATGAATTAATGGCAACAAACCTTCCTTTCTAACTAGCAAAACCGAAAAAGCTGAAGGAAAAATTAGTCAGAAAACTTTAAAATAAAAATAACTAAATAGCTGAAAGTGTTTACAAAAGTAGTTTAACAACAAGACGTCATTATCTTAAAAAAACCTTTCTGCTCAAACATTGTTCTTATTTTGTTACTAATAATTTAGTCACTCTTCCTGAAAAAAGACCAAACCTACCACCCAAAAAAATGTTGACAGTGCCTACAATTTTGCTACAAAGATTTAACAGACTGTCAGCTATAAAAGACAAGCTGAAGTTCTCTTAATCTGAAAATATTTGTTTCTTGAAAAGTGATATTTTTTCCTCTGTGTGTTTCTCATGCATTACCCATTAAATAGTTGATTAAAAATGAATTTCAAAAATGAAACATTCTGTAAACATCTGACAGTTGTATTAATAGCAGAATGTCTTATGTCATTAAAACAGTACCTATAGTCATTATGTCATGACTTTGAGGAGGACTGATACCAGAATGGCATTTTTAAGATTGCACCACAGTATTTATCCCTAACTGGAAGAGAATGGCTTACTTACTTATCTTCTTTACTACCTATTTACTAAATAGGTAGGTGTCATGGTTCAGTCCCAACTGAAAATGAAGAACCACACGGCCATTTGCTCACTCCTCGCTAAACCATGGCAGGACGGGAAGAATTGGAAGAAAAAGGCAAAACTCATGGGTTGAGATAAAGACAGTTTAACAGAACAGCAAAGGAAAGGGGAAAACAACACTAATACTGATAAAGGAATACACAAACACCATTAATGTCCAACTGCTCACCGATCAGAACCTGGAAAAATCCCAGCCCCCTCACAAGCAGCAGTTGCTGCCCCTTACCAGGCCAGCTCTCTCAGCTATATACTAAGCTATAGCTCACATGGTATCGAATACCCTTCTGACTAGTTTGGCTCAGCCACCCTGGTTGTGTCCCCTCCCAGCATCTTGTGAAAATTAACCTTATCCCTGCTGGAACCAGGACAGTAAGGAAATAAAACTCTTTGAAGTGTTGAAGATAAAAGCTGATGACAAAATTTTCAAAATTATTATTATCTTGGAGTAGGCTTATTTTCGATTGAATTTTGAAAAACAACTGTATACTTTTAAAATTAAAAAGAAATTTTTCATTAAGGTAAACAAGTAATTAAAATGTATATTTTGCCAAAAGTATTAAAAAAACCTAAAGAAAGATTTAAAAACTTATCTGTATAAATTATTTTGATTGATCTTATCAGAATGCTTATGAGTATTATTTGGGGGACTAGGGGATGAATATGTTTGAACAGAAAAATAGCATCTTTTCTAAATTTTATAACAAGATCTAGTCTCCTTTCTAAGAAGACATGGAATTTTGTTGTTATTTTTGCAAGGCTAATAAAATTTGAACTATTCAATTGCACTTTTAGAACTTTGTGGTAAATCCTGGTCCCATTGGGATGTAAAGGAGCTAAACCCTGTATTGATTTGCTTCATTTCAAAAGCAACAGGAAGGAGGTCTGCTACCAGAATTCTTCCAAATCATTAGAGTCCAGAGAGCACAGAAAAGAAATAGGTCTAAACAGACATAGCATCTCCTGTATTTTAGGCACGTTCTCCCAGCAGTTGATTAAGGTTAGCATGTGCAGGTTGCAGATATAGACCAGGATGTACAATGAGACAGGAAGATGTTGTTCTGCCAGGTTGATTCCATTTAATTCCTCTCAGCAATGTGTTTGCTCAGAGACAACAAAATTCAAATCAGTTTGAATTTACTTACCACACTGGCAACTTTGCTACCAGCTCCCAGTATACTGAGAAGGCAGATGGTCTGAAATGAGCCTAATAATGCATAGAGTTAATGGTGAAATGGGTTCCTGGTGATTTGTGATTTAGGAGTGATAATCAGCACAGCGTGGGTTGATAGAAGCTCGGCTTGAGGACAGGATAGATGGGAAAAAAATATGGCATTAGTAGGGACAGCTATGCACCCCTTCAGTCCCCAGGCTGCTGAAACCAGACCCAGCAGCAGAAGATGGGAAGTTGGCAGAGCTCCCTCTTATACCACCTCCAACACAGCTGGCTGTATCATGAGCTTGGAAGAGTGTGGACTAATAGCCACAGGTGCTGCAATGTTTCCTGCTGCTCTGACCTGCTGCCTTCCCTTCTGGAGAGTCCTGCAATCTGGCTGAGCCCAGAGTGATGGCTGGACAGAGCTGAGAAGGAAAGTGGTTCAGGTGGTTTCAAAGGAAAATGGTCTATGAGATAAGAGGGGGAGTTGTAAAGGATCCCCTCCCAAACTGCCTGTGTCACAAGTCACAAGAGCTAGGGTGAGAGCTTGCCTGTGTTGAGATTAGATGATTTGATCCCACTGTTGCTGGGTTTGTTTTTGTTTTTGGGTTTTTTTTGGCATGGGGGGAGGGGAGAGGAAGCAAAGAAAATCATACCAATTTTGCCATTGTAATTAGAAAAATAATTTAAGAGACTTTTTGTACAATGTGTTACTCCCCTTCCTTTTACAGTCATAACACTACAGAGAACGAAATTACTCTATCTTGCAACATGGATTGGCTAATCTTTTATGGTATTCCGAAGTTTCTTCCTGTTAGTAAATTGCTTTATTCTGGCCGTACACATGAACACTCTGATTATGCCTGTACAGATATATCACTGAATGACTGAGTCAATACCTTGAAAGTATCAAACATTGTGAATTTGTGTTCAGACTTCATGTTTCCTAAGTCTTAAGACCATTGAGAGAGCACAAAATATTCTCCTGTTAATAATTAACTTTTCATCCCTATTTTATCTCTAAAGTAAATCTCTGTCAGGTGGTGAGAATTCAGGTGGAGAATTTTCTGGATACATCCTCCTGCTGAATGCAATTTCATCAATGGTTTATTCTTTGCCTCTGATGATTCTAAGGTTTGGAAGGGGGAAATAAGGGTGGAAATGGAAGATACTTTCCAGGTATTTAATTTATTGCCTATGAGAAGAATGACAGTAGCTATTGGTCTGTCTGATTTTCACATGAGTGAAGATGATCAAGAGATATTTTCACTCGTGTCTTGAGCACTAGCTGTATTTTACATTCACATGCCTCTATAGGGATGCCAGGGCTCTGGTATTAAGTTCTGGTTCACTGTTTCCTGAGCAGAACTCAAAACTTCAGTTATGAGACTTTTACCTGTGAACAAAGGTCATTTGAGGCACACATTTAGAGTTCCAGAGCTGGCTGCAAACTATTGGATAGGCAGAGGTACAGCTTTCTATATGCTATTCCTACTCTCTTTGATTCACAGCTCTGACTGTGTGCTATACAAATTATTGTCATATTCTGGTCCTATTTTCCAAGAAACCATTTGGCATTTTCTTTCTTAGGAACCTTTCTTTTGTTGTAGTTTTCAGAAACAAATCAATAGTTGCCTATTCTAGGAATTATTCACCCTCTGATGTACCAACTTCCTAAAATATTTCAGAGGATCCTCCTTCTAACCATGTACTTTGGGTAACTTTCATTTGCTATTTTATGTTTTGAAAATTTTTCAATGCCATTAATCAGGGCTTATTTGATCTCAAAAAAAGATGCAGCTCTTCATGTGTCTATGAGGAAGGGTAAAAACATTACATGGTTTTCTTTATTGTAGCACCAGGAATAACATCCAGAATATAAAATACTTATTTTTAACAGAAGAGGATTGTGGAATAAATGTGCTAGAAAATTAGGTAGAGCAGAATAATTTGGAAGTCTGGGGGCCATTTGATCCAAAGGACGGCCAATTGCAAGGTTGGGTCCATCTTCAAGGTGTGAAAAAATATATATGGAATTTCCATTGTTGCATCTGTCCATTGTCTCTGTACTTTCACTGTTCATGCCCAAAAGGTCTGTCTCTGTCTTGTCAGTAACCCAATAAGTAGTAGAAAACAGTAACAAGATCCACTTTTAGACTTCTCTTAAAAGTGAAGAATCACAGTTGTCTCTGCGTCTTGTACATCATGTGCCTCCCATCTTGCTGGCCCTCCATTGGAATTGCTCTAGTACTAGGAAGGCCAAAACTAGACACAAAGCTCCAAGTGCAGTTGAACAAATGCTGAATGGAGCAGACTAATTGCTTCCCTTGACTTGCTGTCTATAGTCTTTTTAATACAGCCCAATATGAAGTTAATTTTCTGCATTGCAGAAATACACTTCTGAGTCACCCTTAACTTGCTGTTCATCAGTATCTCCAGGTCCTTTTCTGCAAAGCTGTTTTCCATTTCCCAGTCCCCAACCTGTTCTGATACAGGGGATTATTCTGTCCTGGGTGCCCAGTTTTGCACTGGCCTTTGTTGAACTTCAAAGTTCCTGTCAGATCAATTCTACAACCTATTAAGGTCTTTCTGAGTGGCAGACCCCCCTTCCAGCATATCAGACTATATCCCTAAGCTTTCCAAGGATGCAGTCCGTCTTGGCTATAAGTACTTTTGTGGTTTTGTGTGTGTATGCATGATTATTTCCATCCACAAAGTATGTTTCAGCTCCTCTGATTCAGTCACTCCTTCAATAACCCTTCAACAGCCACCACCTCATTTTTTAGAAGAGTCACTTGGAATGCTTGACCTCCTCTTCCTGTTGTGTCCCCTACTTCAAAACTCCTCTAACTTGTAGATGAAGTTATCTCTACCTGCTTGACGTAAGAGCTCCAACTGTCTTGTCTTCTGAAGAAAAAGAAAAATAGAAGAAAACACATTTGAAGAGCCATCAAAGGCAAGGAACACAGCTTCTGCAAAACTGAAAGACTGATAGCAGATGAATCCAGATAACCTTAATACTTATAATAAATTAACAAGGTCTCCCTATATCTATGGATTGAGTAATTAGCCCTAGAGTTTTTTACTACATATCGGGTCTCACATTGAAAGTTCAGCCTTTTTTTTTCCCCACATTTTACATGCTTTAGAATTGGATGTTATTTTATTAAGTGCTCTGATTGCTGGAGTATAGGACTTGCTGCAAAGATTACGTTTTAGGAACATGGGCATTATTCTGCTTTTGTCTGATCTGACATCTTCCTGAAAACTGCTGTCTTGCTGTCAGTGCTGTAGTTGTATGAGAGACAAAGGCTTGTTGCTGCTCCCTAATTATTGTTTGCTTCCTGTAACTGGAGAGAATATAATCGAGGAAATATTTCCTGTACTGCTTCAGTTATTTGAATTCAGGAACACAGGCAGGTCAGAAGAGAGCATATCTGAATCTATGGCTCCATGGCTACAGTTGTTGTGTCTGAATCAATGTTATCAGGAGAGTAAATGGTCAAAAATTAGAGTTCAACAGGTCCAACAGTGTGAAAATATAGCATCTGTAAATATTTTATGTTCTCCCCCCTACCTGAGTTATTAAAAGTCAGAAGAGTGAAAACTGAATATGGGTTCCATTGCCTTGACTACTGTTTTTATCCAAGCTTCTTCACTCCACTCTTAAAACATGCTGAAGAGTCATTGCTAAGGTTCACTCTAAGAGACAACTCAGGGTGCTTTTTGATGTTTAATACCATCATTCTGGACCTCAGCTTTCGTGGCTCGTTGAAAAGCACATGCCTCAGCTTTGGAGAAACAGGTAGTTCATGTGGTTGACTGAGCTTACCTAAGGATGCCCATTGAGTAGATGTCACTCCCTAAAGCATGAACTCCTCTGTGTTTGTCAGGTAGTTCTGAGACTTTATCACTGGGCAAGATGTTAAGATAAGATATCTATTTTATTCCACCCACGTATTGGAAGCTGATCCAACAAAACATTGACAAAAGTTGTGGTTCTTTTGTGCTACAATTTGATGTTGAAGTCTCCAGTTGGGTGTCTCCCTGTCAGTGAGTGGAACAGAAGAGAATCACGCTTTCTCTTTTTATTCTGTTTGGGCTTCCATAAAATGCAAATAAAGGGAAAGTGTAGGAGGTTTCAACCTTCTTCCTCTTCTTTATATGTTTATTTCATTATGTATTTAAACTATTAAATACTTTTTGGGCCACTTATATAATGCAGTTGGTGATCTAAAGCTCTTGCATTTGTTCAGGATCAGGGTCTGTTTCCAATTTAAAAAACTGTCAACACTGAACACAAAGTAATGAGATCTCTGAAAAAGGAATTCCTTCACAGTGAGCTGAACACTTGAAAAGAATGAAAGGAGGAAAAAAAAGGAAGAAATTGGAAAACAAATTGGCCCCACTAGTGCTTCAGTACCCTCTTACCTTTTTCTCCGTTGCAGGTGGTTTATTTTGTGTGATGAAGCCACAGAAAGGGCACAGATGCAGAGTGCAGCAGTTGCAATGTGAGCGTAATCAGAACTTACCACAATAACTAACCGTGCCAAATGCCTCTCCAATAAGATTTAATGGCTGTATATCAACATGGCTGACCACACTGCTAACTAGAGCAAACATATCATTGAGCTGTTTTATGAAGTGGAGGGATAAATCCTCTCAGTAAATCCCTGAACTATCAAATAGCATTTGCTAGTCTTCCATCCCCAGCTCTTTCTCTTAGTAGCTTCAACAGAACTCTCCTTCTCCTTTTCTTCTTCCTTTTGGTAATATCTGCTGTTATAATAAGCTCAGCTAGAATTAGAATGCCTGGCCTTCAACTCCAAAACCCACCCTTTTTGCCAGGATGAGCACTGTCTTAATTTTGTTTTCATTAAACATTGCTCTTCCTCTGGTTTTCCAGTACTTGATATTTCTGTTGTTCCCAGTTCCCCACTGTAAAGGAGTTAAGAGCAGAAATGAGGACGTGAGAAAAAATTGAAGATGAATCTAAAAGACACAAAGAGCAAAATGGAAAGCTTGTGTTCTTGCGTTATAAAGAGTAATTATCATAGCAAGATGAAGAGAAGAATTTATATTAAATTGCTGCAGAAATATCATTATTAGTGACATGAAATTACCAGAACAGGAAACGTGATTTTGATGAGTCAGTTACATAGATCATTCTTCATAAGCTGTGCCCACTCAAAAAACTGTAACTGGTTTAGTTCCACAAAATACAAAGTTATGCATTTAGGAATGAGCAGCATAAATCAGAACAATGAAAGAAAAGAGAAACTGGAAAACGATGACTCTGATGAAGAGTCTGGGATTGTAAAAGACAAGCCACTTACTAAATGTCAGACACAAAAAGAATAATGTGATTCTTTTCCGTACAAACAGGAAAGTTTTGATTAAAAATATTTAAAAAATTCTGCAATGTTGCCTTCATCATGGATGTCCACATTTTTTAGAAGGACATTGAAAAGAAGAAAAAACTTAAAATTGATTACAGAAAGAATTAATGAGTTAGGTATAATTTAGACTATCAAAGAGAAGATTAATAAGACACAATTACAGTTTATTTATTTCTTCACAGGGAGAAATTATGAAGTCCTGAAAGGCAGTTTATTCTGGCAAGGAAACAATAGTTGGAATTGAAGCCAAATGAATTTGAATAGAAATAAAAGTTCCTCATTCAAAAGAGGGATTCTCCATCTTCATGGATAGCTGTCTGTGAAGCAAAGCACTTCTGCAACATGGCCCTTCCATTTCATTATCCATTTCAGCCTCTTTTTCTAGGGCTATAGTCAGTATCCTGGCATAGCTTTAACATACATTTTGTCTTTTAATTTATCCATGTATTTTTAGAGGATGGGAGGAATTCTTATCCTTAACTTAAGGTTTATGAAGCCCAGAAAGCAGGAACTAGGTGGTTACTGAGTGGAAATATGTACACTGTCATTTTTATTTTGGGAACCACTGGAGAACAAAAGATTGTATGAGTTTATTGATCCCTTCGACTTTTATTTTCCAAAAAAGCCTGAAACAGGTTGTAAAAGCATGTTTGGAATATGGCTTTGGAGATCTTGATCATGACTTTGCCCATTATGGACTTTCCCATTCCAAATTAATTTGTCACTGACTGGTGGGAATTGGGAGTTGAAAGGATTCATAAGGCAATAGAAATATTTTGCATAAAGGTATAGGTTTCTGCAGTTTCATCCAACAGGAGTTAAATGTATTTAACTAACCCATAACAGATGGTCTTGTTCACATTATTTAACATCCAAAAGATTTTCACACACTGCTGGCTACCTTGCTGTTGAGATAAAGTGATCCCACCAGTCTGACCTTGTCTCTCTCTGGTTCAGGATCTCTAGCTGACCAGAGCTGAAACAGTCACAGTAACAATGACTTTAAGAAAGTCCTTTACTACATCCTTTCTCAGACAAAAGTATATCCAGTAGGGCTGCATTCAGTTCACCAGTTCTCTTCCTACAGTAGCTCCTGCAGCCATAGAAAGAAATCTGAAATTTATTCTCTACAGTGCCTTTGTTAGGCTGGAGAGATTCTGGGCAGCGAGCTGCATGGCATCCCATAGAAATGAGTAAGAATGGAAACCAAACTTTCCTATATGTGTGAGCCCCTATATGGAAGTTGGTGTCTGTGTCAGTGATGCACCACAGTCACCTGTGTGAAAGTAAAGAGCTTCCCTGATGCTCATACTCATGAATACACACAGTATGTTTTAACAGTTTAGAGTTAGACATTAATAATAAACCTGATTTTCTTTGTGTTACTGCCTGATCTGGATGCCAGATCCCAGTAGCAGCTTTCAGCCAACTAGTATGTAATTTGGAAATGTACAAAGGATAACAGTGATATTCATACCCTCTCCACATTCTATTACACCTAAAGTCACAGTAATTAGGTTTGCCAGTATCAGTGAATGTGCCTTCTTCCAGCTGTGTTTGGGTTTTTTCTTGTCTGACTTGAGCAGCTTTCCATAATGTGCTAATTATTTTCTCATTTTTTGACCCTGCTTATGCTTGAAGGCAAAGAATCTAAAAGGATAAGAAGTCATATTTCATTCTTTTGCCACATCTTGACAGAAAGGTTAGAAATAGGTCAGATCCTCATACATTTGCTGGCCCAACACTTCTATTGTCAGTAGAATTGCACAGCAGCTCACAGGTGTTTGATGTGTTGTACCTTTATCCTATGTTGCCTGCTTTCTGGGATAGGTGGAAAACTGACTAAGTGATCAAGGAGAAGCCACTCATAAGAAGACGACTTTGGCAGCTCATGTTTCCTCCAGCCTTCAATTCGGCCTGAGTTCTAACAGAGCTATTCGTTACTGGTTATGTTAAATCAAAACAGTGGAGCTCAACAGAGAGGCAGCTATGTTATCAGTCACCATGAGATACTAAATTAAAAGAACCAAATATGACCAAGAAATCCAAACCCTCAAACCTCAACCTTTTTAGCCTTACTGATATATATTTGTAACATTACAATGCCAAGTAAATTTCTGTGGCAGATAATTCCTAGAGAAAGTCAAGCAAATATTTGTTATGAGCCTGATAATAAATAAGTATTTGTAAATGCAGTGTCAGTTTACTCATTCCTTCCAATAGCAGGTGAATTGCATATGTTCCAAAATCTGTTTCTAACAGAGGACAGATTTATGTTGTTGGATCTTGTACTGCTTAGAACAGACTAAATGGTAGCACTGTTCTAATCCGGCTCATATGAGGCTTAGATAAAATCA
>KZ506017.1:135897-168899 GCA_002844005.1 Limosa lapponica baueri
GTCCTTGTCATACTGGTCATTCAAATGCCTATTAAGAAGAACATGGATTTTCAAAGACTTATACATTTAGATGGTAAAATTAAAAACTGCAGAAGCATCTTCTGTCAAGAAAGTTGTCCTGGCTTTCTAGTTTTTCTGTCATACCCGGTAACAGCCTACTTTGACAGGTGAAAAGGTTTGACATCCACAGTTTTGTTAATGGGAGAATTACTCTAGTCTGAATAACTAATAAAGGTTATTTCAACTTATTCTTTAAAAGGGACTGAATATACTTGTCTAAGGACCTGTAAAACTTAATGTGTTGAAAAAGATTTAGAGATGCCTCCACACAAAATATTATGTTAGTCAGAGTTAGCATTACTTTTCTACTTGAACAAAGTAGCACAAGTAAGTTATTATCAGCTTAATTCTTGACAGTTTCTCTTTGGAGGAGTTGAATCTCAGAGTGAAGGCTATTGTTATGCAGACAGCTTTCCTAAGCTATAAATTCTGCACTTTGACTTTGAAGAAGAGCACTGGTTCCTTTTAAATCAATCTGTGTTAGTCTTGTATCATCCTCTTATCGGTAGCATCCTAGTACATTTCTGTGTCACATTGACTAAAGTAATCAGCATCTTTCACATCACGTGTACTTTAATGTAGTGGAAGAGATTTTCTCCTCTACATTCACATAAAAAGTTCCTGACTCTTTCCAGATCCCAGCAATCTCAGAGTGCCTATGATTAACCTACAGCAAGCAGTGCCCTAAGTTCTATTTATGGACATTATTTTAATTTGTTGTTGGAATATTGTCATTTCCAAGGGCCTGCACACTGGTAGGCAAATTTTCATTCCATTAGCCAAAATCTTTTGGTTCTTTTGCAATTTGATGTTGTTTCTAAAATGTTATTTACATCAGTCCAACCACCTAGTTGCACTGTTTCTTTGCCAAATTTCCATTCCCCCCCTCCAAATTTTCCTTGTTGTTTCCTTTCTTCCACATTTATTGCATTTTTACCTCAATAACTTTTCTTGCCAACTCTTGAGCTTGCACTAATTCAGCCTCCCTCACACTGCTCATTCTAATGTGTGTACACAATATTTCCCTCCCCACTGTCAACTCAGACATTCTTTTTGATAACGGGTCTTCTTTCCCTTGACTAAAATGAAGGGGAGACATCCAGTCATAGAGAAATATATTGATTGTGCACATAGTGAGTCATAAAGCCATGCACTATTTAGCAACACAGCTTTGCTAAGTGAAAAAGAAACGTATGGACGCAAAGTGAAGTGGAGCTACACTGAAAGTAAAACAGGCAACAATGGCATGAAAAGGGTATACTGGTTTTTACAAATTGGTTGCTTTCCACAGTCTTCTATCCACACAACCAGGGAAAGAAGAGAAAACCAAAAATGTCTCTGTAAAAGTCTGACCTGTTTCCCTGACCTATCTCCATAGTAACCAGAAAGTATAAGGCACAGGAAGAGATGCCTCAGACTACTTCGACAGCAGTGTTACTTGATTATGTCTCACTTATCCAAATGTGTCTACCAAAAGGGTTGAAATACTTCCAACTGATTGTTTAGGCTGGGTTCTATAGAGTAGGGTTCAAAATAATTTTCTAATGCTTACTCCATTTCCATTGCAGACAGTATAATCCTGAATATGACAGGAAAGAAGTTTTTTCATCATTTCGGATATATCATCTCTCAATCACTTCTTATGATGTTAATCATAAGAACATATGTTCGTGTCATTCACGTTATCCTAGAAGAAACATATGTTCTAGGTAAGGCAGCTATAATATCAATAAATTCTTTAGAAAGCTTCTTTCTGAGAATTTAGGATAGCTCACTGTCCAATCTAGGTACCATTTCCTGCAGTCAGCACAATGCAGTTGGGTGTTTCGTACCTTTTCTTTAATTCCTTGGTAACTGGCAGAATGTTTCATAACACAGAACATAAATATTATGCAGTAGCAGTAGCATCAAATAGATTAACATTATGGTATTTCTCCAATATTGACAAATTAAACTGCGTGTATAATATTGCCGAGAAATGCCCTCACAGCTTCTCTTTTATCAAGTTACTCAGCAAACAGATTTAGGTTTTTAAAACAGATGTTCCCTCAAGAAACATAAAAAAATATGGAAAATATTCATAAATGTTTTGTTTACATCCTAAATGGATTTCATTTCATACAGAGAACTCGGTCAAAGTAACTAAGGTCACTTACACAGACAGATAAATGGTGATATTTCACACGTATTTATTTGAGGAGAATAGAACAGCAGCCCTGAGTTTACCGTTGGACAGGCATCCTCAGTGGGACTTGGAACAAGAGGGGGTGGAATATCAATGACACTACTCTCCCGAAACACAAAATAAGTTGTAACCTTTCCCTCAGATCTGAACACATATATGTCCAAGTTTCTCACATTTTCATTCTACCTACCTTCCCTTTTTGCAGCACATGTCTAGAATTCTGTGGATGTTTTTTGTTGTTTGTGGGCTGTTCCAGTAACACAGATTAAGTAAACCTACATCAGGCAAAGATCAGTCTTCGTAGCTCCACTGAAGAGCTTTCCTCAGATATTTCAAAAAAGTCACCCCTCATGATCTCTCAGGTTCTTTTCATTGGTTTCTCACCTTAACTGGGAGTGTGGCTGTTCCATGATAGACCAGTTATCATTATATTAGCAACCTCTGCCTCTGACATATCAATATGCTTTAGATACTGTGATGATAAACAGCATAGAAAAAGTTGATATATAAGAACAGGTAGAAATGAATTGTTTTTTTCTTTCTCTTTACTGTCGTAGTTCATAGATGAGCCACAAGTATTCACGCATGCAGGTCTGAAAATTATCTTTTTCATGTTCTGCAAGATTGCTCATTACACAAGGTAGCTTTTTACCTTACCTTGACTTCTCAAAACCCTTTTGAGTGCACTGTCTCTTAATGGCTAAATCTATCATTTGAGATAATGAGCCCCTCAGGGACAAACATCTGATAGTGTTTACTCTCAAGCAATGTAAATAGGTTGAACCTATTTCTTACCACAAAACACAAAGGTGAAGTGATGACATGTTGTTCAGGAAATACTTCTTTTCATCAGCCAGCTGCAGCTATAAGCAAACATTTATAAATCATGTCAACAGAGTACAAACTCAATGTTCAGAGTTAAACAAGGGCATGTAGATAAATCTCAATTTTAGCATGGAAAGACATAGATCTATAACTATCACAAACTTTTCAGCACCAAAGCAAATGAGGAAACCACTTTATTGCTAACCACAGTTCCACCCACAAACCATTCTAATACTGATTCACTTTTTTATCAGTAATGACAGCAGACAAATTCTTCAGAAATATTCTAATATTCCATACACTGTCTTGTTTAACACCAGTAAGTGCTGCTTGGTCGTTTAGTATTCCCTCTGTTTCAAGTTCCCTGTGTCTCAAGCTGCATACCTCTATGAACTATGTCTCAAAATCTAACTCCAAAATTTATCATGCAATAATAGAATAATTTATGTGGGAAGGAACCTCTAGGAATCACCAAGTCCGATCCCCAAGTCAAGGCAAGGCCACCTTTAAAGTTAAAATAAATTTCAAAGTTAGATCAGGTTGCTCAGGTTCACATGAAGTTGGACATTCCACAACCTCTCTAAGAAACCAGTTCCTCACTCTTTTAATAATACCTAACCAGAACTTCTTCTGCTGCAATTTGTGTCCATTGCCTCTTGGCTTTTGACTGTTCACTTCCAAGAAAAGTCTTCTCTACAGTCCATGATTGGACTGTTGTAGATAGCAATAGCACCTTTCTTTAGTCTTTTCTTCTTTCAGCTAAAAAAGCCCAGATTCCTCACCCTCTCCTTGCATGCCATGTGTTTCAGCCACTTACTTACCTTGGTCTCTCCTGAATTTGCTCTGGGGTACCCAAAACTGGACACAGGACTCTGGGCACAATTCCACAAGGGCTGAATAAAGGAGAACTGGATCTGCTGGTTAATACAAGACAATATGAAGTGAATTGACATTGCAGCAAGGCCTCATTGCTGTCTCATGTCCAACTTCTTGTCCCCCAGGTCCTCTTCCACAGAGCTGCTTTCTAGCCAATCTGTCCCCATCTTGTTCTAATTCATGGCATTCTGTGACAGATGTGGGAGTCTGTATTTTTGTTCCTTGAACTTCATGACGTTCCTGTCAACCAGTTTCTCCAGCCTTCTCCAGAAGTCCTTCTGATTGGCAGTCCTACCCTCTAGCACATCTACCATTCCTCCCAGTTTTGTATCCATACACAGATTTGCTAAATGGGGGACAGTGCCAAAAACATTGTGAAAGTCAAGGTAAACACCATCGTTTTATCCCTACTCATGTCATTATAAAGCAACAAGATTGGTCAGGCAGAATCTGTCATTTCTACACCCTTACTGCTTGTTCCCATAAATTTTCTTTTATATGCTCGGATATGGTTTCCATGAGGAATTGCTCCAAAATCTTTCCAGGGACTAGCAGGAGACTGACCAGCCGGTAGCTCCTCATTACTCTTCGAAAATGGATCTGATGTCTGTCTTTTCCCAGTCTTCAAGAATCTCCTTTAATTTACAAGGACTTTTGAAAAAATTAGAGCGCAACCTTCCAATGACATTGACCAGCTTCAACTTAGATGTGTTTAGTTACATGTCCATTACTTTAATGTTCTCTAATTGATTTTCCTTTATTGTGGGTAATTAACACTTTGGGTAGTCTAGCTTGTAAACTGAGTGTTTACACATCTGAGTGTCCACTCACTCTTTGTGTCAACATCAAAACTGTGCTTCGAGACAGAAAAAGTGCATAAACAAATACTTTTTCTTACCATATACTGGAACTTCTAATATTCTTCTAAAATCATTTGCCAAATGTAATGAAATTGATAGGCTCTTATATTGTAGCTGTGGCCCATATATTAGTTTGAAGTTGAGTTTGAATTATTTGCTCTATTTAAATTAGTAATTTACAGATTTAAGTATCTGATATTTAAATGATGTGTATTTGAAAACTTTGATCACAAGTTGATTCCACACTGAAGACGTTCAAAACACTGGACTGAACTCTAGAGACATTTTTATTAGTATGTCACACAGCTCAGAGCAACAAACAACAGCTTGTTGAAATGTTATACAAACATGAATAGGTATGCTAGTACTATTGACATCTCAGGTGTTGTTTTTGTGCTGCCACATTTTTTATCAGAATTAATTTCATTTATCATATGTAAATTTATAGTATCTATTATGTGTAAGATAATATTCAGAATCTGTAAGGTGATTCAGCTAATTTGTAAGTACGTTGTAATATTATCCTCAACCAGAAGAAACTGTCTTTTTTATCTGCAAAACAAATGTTAGAGTTTGGAAATATTAAAAAGATATTCCCACAGAGCAAAACCAAACTTATGATTACCTTCTTGAAATGGATTTAATTATATACAATAGAAAGAGGTTCTTCAAGGTTATTTCAAATTTTTTGTATAGTACAGAAAATTCTCATGAGAGTTTTTTCTTCTTAGATTCCTTAAAGGGCAGAAAAGTTCAGAGAAGCTACAAAGAAACTAGTTCTGAAGGTTGCACTTTTGCCAATTGCTACTTTATTTCAATCTCAAGAGTATCATCAAGGGAATAGAAAAAACTCTTTGCTTTGGTTTTTAGTTGCATGTGGATTTCCTATTTCATCATAAAATGCAATTACTGTCATTTTCTCTTCAGAGTTATTTCTACTATAGCAGCAAAACTTAAACTTTATAAACATCAAATATAAGATGTTTTCTTAATTATGCTACAGTTTACATAGGCTGTTTCTCCTCATTTCTGTGTAGGATAATGAAACAGACATTTACCTAAGTTCATATGGAAAGCTTGCATTATTACTCAAAAAATAAACCATAGGTAATTGTCTATACAGAGAAACATACTGTAGAAGTAATTTTGTCCCTGTGGCATAGCTATAGAGACAAAATATTTCTGCTGACAAAATTTCTGAAGTGGAATAACTAAAGTAAAACAAAGAATCCACATGAAGATTTATGACTTTATAGTTACGTGATTTTAGCCCTGCAGCTTGGGAGCCAGTTTTTCTATGCAATGAAATTATAAATTTTTGATCCCCCAGCTAAAAATCTGCTTCTAAGATGAATGTGACGGCATAGAAGAATACAGCACTCCTTACAGCCACCCTCAGGTCTATTGCACTGAACAAAATAGTATGCACTACAATATTGTGCTGTGTTTGGAGAACACAGGTGTCAGAGGAGCTATATTTTAAATGTCATGCAGGTCCATTCAAAACACAGATTTGCAGATATATATTTTACAATCACTCCTTTTCCCACATAATTACACTTAATTACTGGATAGAAACAGGATAATCCCAAATCAGACACCTGTTTGCAAGAACAAACAAGAGAATAGAACAGAGTGGCTTATCCAATTCTGGCTCTGAAATGCACAATTTGCCTATAATGGTTTGAATCAAAGCCTTAGCCTGCAAAATTCAAATTTGCAGTTTAAACATCAGTTTCACTGATATAGCTTCACCGTTTAGATTTGCGAGTTTCTATCAAAACATCCTTTTCTCTTTTTACCAAGAGTGGAGAAAGACATAACAAAACAGAAAAAAAAAAAAAAAAGTAATATAAAATGTGTGGACATATGATGTTGATAGCCATATAGATAGCTGTCACAACCTAAATTGTTACCCAAGACTGCAGGTATGTAAAGCACCTATGAAGAGTAGGTTCATAGAATTCTGTAATACACAAAGACATGGAGGCTTTTAACCTCTAAATTTCTCTACTTTATTATAGCTTGTCACAAATACCACACAAATCATCACTAGCAAGAACCCCTATGATTAATAAAGCAAATATATATCTAAAGATTAAAAATTACTATCAGCAATCAAAAATACAGTATCGATCAATAACACAGCAGTAAGCAATAACAGCAGCAACCAATCAGATAGCAATAATCAATATAATAGCAACAACCAAGTAGGTATATTGCAGGCTACTGCATCTGTCAAGTCCTGACGACTCTGGAGGAAGACAAGATGTGAGGGACAAGGCTGATGCAAATAAACATCAGGTCCTGAAACAAACTAGCAAGAAAGTTTCTAACCAACAAAAAGGTTTCAGAAAAGCCTTGCACTAGCTGAACTGGAAGTCACAAATCAAGCAGCCTTTAGGACTGTGTCTTAGACCTTAGAAAAAGAACTGTCAAGGCTGTTCACAGGAGAAAGGACTTGGTCACTGAATTAGAAGGAAAATTATTAATCCAATTGTATGAAAATAGTATTTATACTAGCTGTTCGCTGATAATGTACTTCTGAAAAACTTACAGAAGTGGAAATGAGGCATAAGAGTTATGTTAGACACAGATAAGGTTGAATGTAGAGGACAAAGTATTCATTACCTTGAGAAGAATGCTATTAACTCAGCAGAGAACATTTCTGTCAACAACTTGTATTTGTATGTGTTACAGAGAAGTACCTCAGAAAAACCTGAGAATAAAGACTTGAAGTGTTATTTTGCTGCATTTTTAATGCTTGATATTATCTGTGTTGTCCCTCTGTCTGGTTTAGAAAAAGGTTGGCTCAGAAAAGTTAATGTAGTGTTAGTTGCTAAGCTGGCTCAGTGTCTACGAAGGTAATTGCAAGTTACTCGTTCTTCAAACACCCATGGTTAAATGAGAAGTTTTACATCTGAATTGTTTTATCTGAATTATAACTTAACTGGATATAGGCTAAAGGTACTGATTAAAAGTTGTTTCTTGTTTGGATTTATTTTCAGTGGAAAGAAAATTTTCTGAGGGTCTAACAGTCCCAGCACAATTCTGAAGAAGAATGTCTCTCTGTCTATTACAGAAAGGATGCAAGATTGCACTTGTTTTTCTTGTTTTTCTTGTTTTCTTGTTTTCTTGTTTTTCTTCTCTTGCCCCCCTGTTTCTTCTACTACTTATGGGACTTATATACTCAAGGCCAGTAAGATTAGCTGAAGAAAATACTAGTAGAAGAGAGAGCAGCTTCACACTGCTGCTTCTGCCTCTTTGTACTTACCGTTTCTTTATTGCCATGCTAAATACCACTGTGGGTTGGAGAGTTTGAGGAATCTATGTAGCCTATTACAGAGAATTAGACCAGATGAGCATGAATTCATAAAGTCACCTGGATTGATGTCCTTGGGCCCCTACACAGATAGAGAAATGGGACAGAATCTTTTTCTTTTCAAGCATAAAACAACAGAGCAAATTTTTCCTGTCTATGCAGGTAGCATATTTTAAATTTTTGTTCACCTGTATCATAGCGATGATGGTGAAAGCTGATTAGGAGGAGCAGAGTAAAGTATGTGACCACAGGGTAGATTTCAAATATGAGAGTGATTTTCCACTAGCATCATGTTCTGATCTTAGCAGGTGAAAATGTATGGGCTTTCTCTGTATCTTCTGCTTCTGCATTTCCTGACTTTTTGCTTCCTACCTCATTTCTCTTTCTATTCTGCATTAGCTGTAAGCCATGGAGGGTGATCCTCCATCTTCTCAGCAAATTTCCAAAACATTCGAAATGTTATAGTACACCAAGCTTGAATAGCATAAGCTTACTATTCCTGAAAATAGCACATCCTGTTATATAGAGGCATCCTTCAACTTTGGATAACCCCATGGTCAACCGTCTCTTATCTCTGTCTTTCTACTATGACTTAGCCAGAATTCAGCATGGGCTTTGTACTATGTAAAGCCTGAAAAAGAGAGATAAGAAGACAAAAGAAGAACTTAGGAGAAACAGGTTGTTCTCTTTTTATTAGTCATGCAATTTATTTTGTCACCTGTTTTCTGTCTCTGGTCTGTGGATCTCTTCCATTAAGCCTGTCTAAAGGACAAGAACATTGTCTCCTAGAAAAAGGGAAAAATATAAGAACTAGTGGGAAAAAGATGCAAAATTTTTTCATGAAGAGTTTTTGCAGTATGAAACAGATAGAAGGAGATAGAGAGTTAATCTAATTTTTTTTTTTCTTTGCATCCCTTTTGGTCTAACTTTTCTCTGTTTGGATAGGTGGTTTATTCTTGAACCAAGCTAGCTGCTTTGAAGCAATGATTCCCTCCAACTGGGTCAACACCAAGACTGGCTAGAGAGGTGCTCCTGAGACAACCTAATATTCTCTTGTCCTCTAGTGACAGGACGCAGAGCATTTGCAGAGCATCTGTAGTTCACAGCATCACAGAGTAGCTGAGGTGAGAAGGCCCTTCTGGAGATCGCCTAATCCGATCGCGCTACACAAAGCACAGTCATGTGCAGGAGGTTGCACAAAATCTGTGTCCAGTCATATTTTTAATATCTCCAAGGATGGGGACTCCACAATCTCTCTGGGTAACCTGTGCTAAAACCAAAAATAGGTATGCTGACAATATAATCTCATATGCAAGACAAGAAGACATAGTCTTTCCATAAGAAAAACCCCAGATGAAATAAATTATCTGCAAAGGGTAAAAATGTAAGGAAAGTAGTATCTGTGGAATTGTTAGATTTTATGGTCAGGCTAACAGCAAAGATGGAGTATCATGGTTCCACGATGTCTCAGATCAGTGCATATACATTTTTGGTAGCACAGCTGGTATATTGTCCACAGACTGAAATGACAGTAGTTAATGAATATGGAGGAGAAGAAGAAAGTCAGGAAGAAAATTTCCCTCAGAGGTGAACTCCGTAGAGGATTTAAACCGGCAGACAATGGAAAAAGGCCGCTTGACTGTATGATGACAAGATTAAAACGACCTTTCTCCTTCTTCTCCAACACTTGGAATATCTGCTCAAAATGTCAGACATAGTAACTGATTGATATAAATTTTCATGGATTTTATATTTATTTTATATTTTCTCAAAAACATATCTACCATTATCCTAACTATTAACTGTGTGTTAACTACACAGGATATTTGACATTTATAATTCTAGACTAGAAGCCAAGCATTAGAGAACAGAAGTGCCAGCTCTGTCCTTATCTTACCCTATGGCTTTAGGAAACCTCTTCAACTTCTCAGTTTCTCAATCTGAAAAATAGACTTAATATTTTCCTACCTAGATAGCAGGAGTCGTTCAAATTAATTGATATATTATCAATGTTATGCAAAAGCAAAGCACTTCATAAAAGTCAGTCATTTCTGTAAAAAATGATTTAGCAAAATGGGGATTAGTCTGTGGAGACATCAGTTTAAGACCACCAGGGATTCGTATTTTCAAGTCACGATCAGTTTTACAGACTGATGGGGAGTTTTCGCCAGCAGTGGATGAACAAAACCAAGAGTTTGTTTACTGAGATCAAGAGCATGTCAGCTAGCAGAAAATGTGACAGGCTGAATATAATACAAAGAAATGAAATAACAATCAGGAATGTAGATTAGCATGTAAAACTGTAAACTAACTGTAAAGCCTCTTTCAAATTAAGCAGACACAATTTCAGAGTAATTTCAGACTCTTCTGTAGAAGCAAACTTGCAGCGCATATTTTGGAGACAAAAGCAGCCAGGCAGGTTTGTTCAGGCAGTTCAGGCTTCAAAGGGAAAGGGGTGATAAAAATTAAAATGAGTTTGTTTTAGAAAACTTTCATGACTGAAAATTTAAATTTCCCTTTTTCTTTCTGACTTTTTTTTTTTTTAATGAGTAAGCAAATGAGGAAACAGATTTGTATTGATTAGCTGTTGAGATCCCTTTTTTTCACTCTTTCCAGAGGTGTTTTCCAGTAAAAAAACAGTGTAGCCATGGAAACCTATTCATCATGGTTCCTTCTAAAATTGCATCCATACCAACTGACAGATACCTTATGGCTTTGGCTGCACTGAACTGAAGAATAAAAAGACTGAGAAAAGATCTTTACTCCTTCTCCAAAGTCACATTTTAGCATATTCTTTATTTTTCCTTCCTTAGCCATTATTACCCTGTTTATTAAATTAGGCTCTGTTATCTACTAAGGATCCACCAGAGATGCATGCTTGCGGGAGGGTGGGTTGTTCAGCATCCTCTTCAATTACCTAGAGAAAGGAGAGCACAATGAAAGGTCACCTTTTTCAGATGATGCTAAACTATACTTGGAGGCTGGTTGCTTCACTGTTGGATAAGAAATTCAGAAGAACCTCAGAAAACTATGTGGGCAAAAGGTGAAAAAACAGTTTCAGTATAGATAAATCAAAAGCAACATATCTAAGGAAAAATAGCACAAATAATTCTTGTGTAATGCTTCACTTGGAACTGGCAATTACAACTCAGGAAATAGGTCTTTGATCCATTGACATTTTTTAGAAATCAACAGGTTAACATGCAGCAGAATCAAAAAAGCCAACAATGCTACCCATCATCAGGAAGGGTACTGAAAACCAGAAGGAGGATGCCTTTTTGCTGCTATATCAAATTTTCATGCATTAACATCTTGGTGTTATGAGCAATTCTGGTCTATGCATCTTGGGAAACATATTTTGGAGTTAGAGAAGCTGCAGGGAAGCTCAATTAGAATGATGAAGGGAATAGAGCACAAGTGCGTACCTCATGATGGGAGAGCCTGAGGCTCTTTAGTTTGGGTAGGAAAAACCTGAAGAGATACATGATAAGAGATTTACAGGTGCATGAAGGCATTGTATAAGGCAACAATGGAACTAGTACTCACCAGTTCTTCCAGTTCTGGAACTTGGGGACAATTGGTGAAAACCAATAGGTGATCATTCCAAAACAGGTAAAAGAAAATATAATTTTACACAACAGGTATGAAAAACTGAAGCTTGGTACCACAGGAGTTTATGGAAAGAGAGAATATTTTCAGGTTCAAAATGGAGCTAGGCAAATTTATGGACAGTGAAGAATCTAGTAATTAGATCATCTGTTTTTCTGAGCTCATGCTTCTTTGCTTTTTGTTTTAATGGAGACATGCTCTGGTATTTATGGAGACCTGTTGAGACTTTTCATTAAAGAAAAACAAAAGGAAAAGATTTCAGACGGTTTTGAGTTCAAAACCTTAAAACTCTTGCCATGGGGAGAATTTGCTTTCTGACTCATTACAGACTTATAAAAGTTTCTACATGCTTCACATTTTCTCTGGACATCCATTTGTAAAAATCTTTAAAAAGTTATATTTCAGGCTTTTGATAAACTTTTGATCTAACACTTTTATAAATTCTGACTTAATACATTTATTTCAATAAAATAGCTCTACCAACCTGAATCAAGTTACTTTTAACTTACTCTTTGTGTTCACAGCATTTAATTTAAAGGTTTTAAATTTCCAGCAACTGACAGTCCTTATAGTTAATTTTTCTGCCTCCTAAATCCAAAAAAGAAAAATATTTCCCCTGGCTCTGAAAGATGACTTCTTCAATAAACCAGAAAATACTAGGAATCTCTGAAAAAAATAAAAATTCTTTTTTTATTATTTTATTAGATGAACCTGAGCTAAATTATAGAGAATAAAGTGTCAAAACATCTTTATATCTACAATCAAAATATTAAGTTCTTGGGTTTGTATTTATACAGAGGAAGCTTATGTAGTGCAAAACCCATGAAATTATCATTAGACAGCTTAAAATATAAATCTTCTTCAATTCATAGACAACTAATGCACTGCATGGGGATGGAGGTTTTATGAAGTGTTGATTTATTATTTGTGAAATATCATTTTTTGTAACAAAATGAAAGCTGATTTTATATCCATAGCAACTATTTACATTACGTTAAGAGTACTCGAGGGTTCATGATAGATTTTTTTTCTCTTTCTATACCAAGATTTTTTCAAGATAAAATGAAAGGCAATTTATGCTTCCTCATCTGTGTCAGTGCCTCTTTTCCAAGGAGAATGTCATCTGTTAACACATTTAATTGCAAAATATTTTTCTCCAAGACTCTTTATCAGATTTGTGCTCCCCCTAGTTCTCAGACCATGCAAGTTCTTGCCACCTTTTAATGATATTTAATTCCTTTCTCCAGCTAATCAGGAAGGGGTTTCAATGCTGTCAAAAAAACCCTATTTGCTTTCAGTCTTTTTATTTTTCAGAGAAGATAAATGTCAAGCTTTCTTCTTTGAATATCGCTACTCACTTGTTACAGCTTAGAGCTGTGCAGATACATAACTGTCTCTCTCCCGATGCCTTTACAAAAAATATTGTAAATAATAGAGCACTCTGCCGTACAAAAATGTTCTTATTTTACAGTGAATATCATAATGACCTTCTCACAATATGACTGGAATTATTCTGCATTTTTATTAACCAGTGGCAGGACAATCTCTCCTTAGGAAAACACTTCAACATGTGCTTACCAATAGAAACAGACTTTTTTCAACTCTCTTTCAGCAGCACATTGAAAATATTGATCCGCTTCTATCTCTGGCCTATTTCAATCCACTCCATTCTGTTCTCTGTTCTTTTCTACTCCACTTTTTTCCATATAATGCTGAGTCTCCCTCTCCCACCTTCCCCCTTCATCCTCACTATTTTTTTTATTTCTTTTTGTTATAAACCCAGCTTGCCAAACTTGACAACATATGGATTCACTTGCTAATTCTGATACAGACCAGCTTCCCAATCCTCACCACAGATTTGATAGACTGTTTGCGGACTACATAAGAGTGGTAAACCTAGACACTGGAAATTACCACATTAGAAATAGTGTTCTGTTCAGATTATTCCAAAAAATTATTTCAGAATGTACATTGATTTTTTTCTTAGCCCATACATGAATATAGAGAGATTATTCAAGAACGTTAAGATTATTTACGATAATTTTGCCTATCAAAGCAAAATATAATTTTTTGTATTTTTTTTATTCTGGACTTTTTCTTATTTATTTGATACCTAATGCAGAGCTTTATGGCTAACAGTGAATGTATTCTTAGTTGCTCAGGGAACTCATTGCATATAGAAGTATTTTTTACATACATAAACCTTAAATCAATGCAAAGTTGACAGATTGTAGGAGGCTGAACTGTATGACACTCAGAGGTCAGCTCTTGCAGTTACCAGAAATCATGCTTTGCTGGTGGAGTGGAAACAGGCCAGGAGAGGAGGCATGAGGTAAGCAGTGACTGGACACAGTTTTTCTACTTTAAAAAGGAGATGATAAACAATGTTGGGAATAAAGTTTCTAATAAGGACCATATGACCATAAATGACTGAAATCAAAACTAAGTGAATGAAGAGATGAGACTGGAGGCTTGCTTAACACCCAGAAGAATTTCACAGTGCATCTTCATACGGTAAACTCCTTCAAAAGTGCTGGGAAAGTACATGAGAAATTTAGGTGCCCTGAAGAAAAATGGCCAGGTACAAAATTGGTAATATTGAACTTCTAAAACCAGCAGCCTTTTCTTTTTGTTACTCTGATAGGGAAGAAGAAACTGCTGCTTGGAAGCTCCCTGAGCTCTGAGAGCATTTCTACACTGACATCAGTGATCAGGATGTGTACAAGGACTGGCAGCAAGCTTTAGCATTCCATTATGCATATTTATACTTTGTTATTTTTTCTTCAGGGCACTATGTACAGACAGCAGGTAAATCATAGCTCTGTTCTGCACAGATTATACTTTGATATTTGATGCATTCTTTTGGACTGTAAAAATGTATGAGACATTTAGAACTTGGATTAATTCCTCAAGAGAACTTCAATGCTCTGTATCTCCTCAATATGCTGTTTAGGTCTAGAAGAATATTGTATTTTGGAATACTGAAATATTCCGATGTTTTGAAAGGTCACGTAACAGCTTCTTCTTTTTAAACCAAATATTTTGCTTTCAATACAGTTTAATTTTGCTTACCAAGTTTTAGTTTCTCCATTTGTCTGCAACCTAAAATTGCTGTGAATTGATTTAAAATAAATAAAAAGTTTCCTCTGACATCTCTTCCTGTCCTGTGTCTCAGGTACAAATTTTATAATCTCTGCCCAGTCCCTGATCACCTCATAAATCTGTCCCTAATGAGATCCTATTCTTCCACTAACATGCCAAAAAAAATCCTAATGTTCTCACCCAGGTCACCCCAATACACTCTCAGTGTAAGTATCCGACTCATTAACTCGCTAGTTTCCATGCCTGGCACTAAATCAAAGCCTAAGGTAAGTAGGAAGAGGATGAGTGTGCTTATGCCAGTAAGATATAAAACTTACTTTTGTTTGAGGTCATTGTTCCGAAATACCTGTGTGAGCTTGTCTTGCTTTGGGGTGTGCTACAGTTAAGGGCTGTATAGACAGTCTAGACGTGAAAGAAAAACAAAGATTTGCAACAGGAAAGACTGCAAGTTGTATGTGTATGGAAGATATCCAGGGAGCTGAAAAGTTGCTTGATCAAATGTAGAGTGGGAGTAGACGTGTGTAGATCTGGATGGTGGGAGGAAAAAGGAACAACTGAGTTACTATTAAAGTCATCAAGTTATTGCACTTGACAAGTTATCTGGATGCAAACAATCAAAATACATTTAACATAATAAAAAATTTTGAGCTTTATAATTTGATCTGATTTCTCATGTTATATTGTATACAAATGTCTTACATGTAACATCTGGGAGTTTTTGCCTCATGCGTCTCTTTCGGAAGATATTAGAATCATAGAATCATAAATCATTTAGGTTGGAAAAGACCTTTAAGATCATCAAGTCCAACTGTTAACCTAACAATGCCAACTCCACCTCCAAACTGTGTCTCTAAGCACCACATCTACAGGTCTTTTAAATACTTCCAGTGATGGTGACTCAACCACTTCTCTGGAGACCCTGTTACATTATTATTTATTTACATTTTGATCATATTTAAAATGTTGGACTTGCTTTTAGCCTTTATTCATGAGGCTATTAATGACTGAAGTAATTTAGTGAGACTGTTATTTTTTCTTAAAGTACATTTTAACTTTACAACATAGCTTAAAAATAATATTCCTGTTCTGAATTGGTAAATGTAACAATTTCTTTCATGCTCTCAGTAGAGAAAAAGGTAAATTTGGTGAAGAATTTAAAGTAGAATTGCTTAACATGCATATCAGTTTAATATATTCTACATTACTCTCTTGATGATCTCTACCTACAGAAGAGATTGGAAGCCGCTGACAGGCAGAGATAATGGTGGTGGTGTAAAGTGAACATTGCTCATTCAGTTCTCATGAGTTCTTCACTGAGCAGAGAAATTTTTCTAAGCGATCATATTACCCAGAGGAAAGCTTTACTCATAAATTTATGCAAGCATGTGGACATCTGTGAAATCAGGTCCACGGTTTGAAATTATGGCCTGAAAACAGTTAGAAAAGAGTCTATCTGCAATGTGTGTTTATTGGTTTACATTTAGACATATCCACAACACAAACAGTTAGATGTAGATATAGTTCAAACTGAGTTATGACATATAGCATACATTCATGAAAGGGAAGAAAAAAAGAACTCATAGAGTGATCTCAAACCTTTTGAAATCAGATGTAAAATTTCTATTTAATTTAGCGGTCTTCAAAAAGGCTTTGAACTACTACATATTTTTTGATTATTTACAGGTGTATGCTATCTTGAGGAGTTTAAGGAAATTACAACATTATAGACTTCTAAAATTATTATATGCTGTTGTGACTGTCTGTGATTTTTTTCCAAGTGTTTGCCACATTTAGCTGTATGGAATTGCTTAATTACTTGAATAGAAAATAATGAAAGTCAAAATTTCCCATTTACCACTGTTTTATTTGCACAATGAGTCATACAGCTGTTTAGAAAATGGGAAAACCTTTCAAAGTGATTTACATTCAACCTACTACTTTTATAAAGAAAGTAATACAAAACAAAAGTTTTGAAGTGAAATTTGTTTGACAAGGTCTCTTTTCAAATATAGATTATCACAATAATTGTTTGTGGCACATACGACTTTCAATAGAGATGCTAGGAGTGGTTGGAAAACTTTTTATATGCTCTGTGGAACTGAATTTAATTTGATGCTAAAAGTGAGCATGAAACTCTCCCAACAGCAAGGATTTTTTGTGTGATTCACATGTGAAATGTTTAATCTTCATTTCAGCAGCTGTACAATATTGGCTTCTTTCCATACCACAGCTTTGCATCATCACCAAATTAAATCTGTTCTAAACTGAGTGAAATTATATGCTTCCATTTCAGCTTTGGGGCTAATGAACAAAACTGAACTTCTTGCACAGAAGTCTTGGCAGTTCAGAATAGTACAAGCAGCTCTGAATGTTTCCAATTTAGGTACATTTTCTCAGTGTATACATATATTTATTTTTCTGCTTTCTTTATTTTTCCTTAAATCAATTAAGAAGGTTGACAGATTTATTCTATCAGGTTACAAAATTTGACATTAACCAAAGAAAAAAAAAGAAAAAACCTCACAACCTAAGCTAAGAAGTTTGCAGGGGGGTTCTTTCCAGTTAATAGCTAAATCTAAAGCTAAATTAATAGCTAAATAAATAAGTTACATTAGTTGAGGATGGATTATATAAAAAAAAATTAATAGGAAAAAAGCAGAGAGAAATTGCTATACTGAATTTTCAGCATTTGGGTATAGTTTTACTGAGCTTGTGTATCTGGAAAATTTACACATATTAACCTCTATGAACTGTGCTGTACTGCAGAGTAGAATAACAACAGATTTAAATTTCTGCCTGGGACCCAGAATTTCTTCTGGGACCAGATTTGACACCAAAGCTGCATATTTGTTTTTAAAATCTGCAAATTGTTGCGAATCTGCATACTGTCTTGTAAATTCCTTTTTCCCTTTTCCTATAAATACTAACCCTCATCTTTGGCTTTAATTTATTACAACCCTTCTGTCTTGCATTTATGTTGTATTTTATCTGGTAGTGGTTCATTTGCAATAATATCATTTGCAAGTGGTAAATAGCATATGATGATCCACATTCTAATGATGCTGTATACCCTCATTGAGGCTCAGATGAGCTAAAATCAGTTCATTTTCCACACATTTGAAAGTACACGTCTAAGCGTTTTCGTGGATGGGTGGTAGATATATGTGCATTTGAGTATCCTGTAGATTAAGAATTTACACTCATAATGGGTGCCTTTCTATTTCATTCTGAAATGGTAAGAAACACATTTAAAGATAGAGTATCAAGGACTGAATCTAGTTTTGAGGTTGATTAATTCCTTGCCTATGCATTTGAGGATTGAGCACAACTTGGCTGGAAGAAACTGAAAACACCTTATTTTATTAGATGTAGCAGTTACTCTGAAGCAAATGAGGAATTTTCATGACAATCTCAACTCATTGGCAAGAAAGTACAACAGATTTTTATGGAAGGACAGTAGCATTTTAAAATACTTAGGAGAGTTCTTTAGTTAAAAGATTAGGGGTTATAGTTTACTATGAAATTGCTCTAAAGCAGAATTTGTGTGGACCTTATAGCTTAAATCAACTAAATGGTAGTAGGAAAATTTTAGAAGAGTATGGTTTTCTTCACCAGCATCTCAAGAGTATGTGGTTGAAGTTGCTTTAAATTAAATACCTCATTTGACTGGATGATGATAAATATAGCAGTGGTTACTGCCACAGCTACATTTTGCTAAATGATCCTTTTCTAGCTCTCAAGCACTCTGCTGTCAATAAAACGTCACTGGTTTCCAAGCATCATGGAAAAATATTGCTACCCCTGGGTAGTGGAGACTATTCTTCCTGTATATTAATTTCATAACCTGAATAGCAGCAGTGATAATTTTGTATACCTGACACAAGGGGCTAAGTTGTGCTTAAATGTCAGCTTCAAGTTTTGTGATGCCTGCTAATATGGAAATTATTTGCCAAGGGATCACCACAGAAATGGCCATGAGATGATGCTGATTACTGTTATTTTACTGGTAACAGTTTAATGCTGACAACTGAAAAGGAACTGTGACTGTGTGTTTAGACTAAATTTAATGTTGTATTTGAGATCTGAATAAAAGACAAAATTTTTACAATTCTATTTATCCCAAGTGCCACAAGAGCTGTATTTACTGCAGGTTTTCAGGATCTTTGTTACTTTGGTTTATAGTGATGGAGACAGCAGTGTTGGAAAACACCAAAGCATAAATGGGAGATGATAGATCTGAGTGATGCTCTGATGCAATGCTAGAGAAGGCACTCTAGCTGGACTTTTACTGTACAAAGGGGGATGGAGAAGTGAAGTCCCTTTAGCTTTTCCAGCATATACACACTGGTCCATGAAAGCACCTGCTTTTGGTTGCACAGGTTTAAATATTCCTGGGCGAGTCTGAATTTTCTTTATCACTAATATTATTGACTGGATCATGCCCTGAAGCGTTAGCAATGCTAAGCCTAAGCAATGCAGTTCCTGTATTGTGGGTTAACACCAATAGGCCAGCTACTGTGAAGCAATTTATCCCAGCCAAAATCAGTACATTCAGTCAAGGGAAAGAATGTGCTAGTGGCTAATCCTCAACATAATGAAAGTGAAATGCTGTATCTTGAACCTCTCCTTTAACAAGGATGACACCTACATGCTTACCTTGAGAGAACTTGTGAAAGACTTAAAAGTCTTTCACACAGCCATGAAGTTTTTAAAGTGTACAGCAACTGCTGGTAGTAGCACATTTTTGTTCTCCAGTACATGAGACAGTCTGAAGTTCTTAGTTTGCAGATCAGAGCCACTGGCTGGTAATGAAGAAGGGAAGGTGGCAACACCAGGATCTGACAGCAGCCTGTGCTTGACTTGATAAGTCTCTACCTGGCTTGTATTACTTTATTTTCCTGCTTGAACCACTGTGTTGGTGAAAAGGAAACTTAATGCTGAGCAGTGCTCATAATACTGTATTTAAGAGTATAAGACAAAGTAATAAAAATGTAATTTTGGAGTAGAAATACAAAGCCTCTTTTTGTCTGGTTTCCATGGACACTTTTCATAGGAGTTGACATGTTCCCATGAAGTATTTACTGGATAAACCTTTTTTGACTGCAATGGGAATATCTAGAAATATTTTCATTAGCTAATAAAATAAAAAGCAATTAATGTAAGAAGACTAGAAATATCTTTAGACTCACATGGAGTTCCCACAAGTAAGCTTAAATACTCTTTCAGAACATTTGAAATGTTACAGATTTCTTCCTTCTGTTATTTGACCCCCTTTTTTTTTAATTTCATTTTTACTAGGAACCAAAGCTTTTAGTTTTACTAGGAACCAAAGCTTTTATCCAAACATCTGATACCACAATTAGGCTTTCATTCTTTCTTTCATTATATTGCAAGAAAAAAATTCAATTTTTTGTCTGAAGAAAATCAATTCCTTTATTCAAACATTTCTTCATGTCTTCTGCCCAAATTTTAAGTTTTTAACACTGTTAAAGGTTTGAGAATGTGTTTAAAGAGTTCTTGTAGGTATGCTGATCACTTTAAAGATATCCTATTAAAGAGAATCAAATCTGATAGGTGTGGAGTGTTGCATGCGTAAGAGCCAGGTTAAAAGAAACAACCATGATGAACAAGGCAAAGTGTAACGAGAAACTTGAGTTTTCATTAATGAGGAACTAGACGGTGGCTGTCGAGATGCTTGCAATGATTAGGTGAAACGTGATTGAAGAGGGAAGCATACAGCTTCACCTGCTGTGTATGACTTTCAGGTGTATGTTTCCTCATACATTTTGTGTGTGTGTATAACTTGTATAACACGCAGTCTTGGAGAAATTGTTCCATAGATTTCCCTCCAGTTGTCTGAGATGACCACAGCCAGCACTTGTATGGACACATAATCACTGCTCTCACTTAAACTGCAATTGGAGGACTATCTGTTGCCTTTCATGCATAGATGGCCCCATCGTCTAATTACACGTCTCCCTGATGGACTTTGCATATGGCTTTTATTAGAAATACTAATGACGAACCAATGGGACAGTCACACTTGGAGGGAAGTGTTCAGAAAAATTTGGAAACCACATGACTGCCAGCTGGCTCGGCTGGGAATGTAGAAACATGTCCAGTGGAAGACTCTTTTCTTTAGCTCTTTTCTTTACAGGAGTTTTAAAAAATAATCTTGTTGCCAGCTATCTTTCAAATTAAGAATCCAAGAACTACGCTGCACCACCACGTTACCTGACTTTATTGATGTGTTGAATGTGCCCTGGCATACAAAAGGCAAAAGTAACAGGAAATAAGCATTTAAATTAAAAAATGTTCTTTTTTTTTTCCTTCTTTTTCTTCTCTGCCTTAAAAATAGCTAGAAGACTAGTGCATTTGTATAACTTTCAAGATATTAGGAAGCAAGTCTGAAATGGCTCTATGCCTTTTCAGGCTTAGTTGATTATATCTTGGAAAAATGGCATTTTTCACTTTTTATGTTGTCATAATATTGACTCTAATGCAGCAATAATAGAAATGGTGATATTTAATAATTTATACATTATCAGAATTATGAATTAGGCTTCACTTTGCTCAAGTTTGCATATTCAGGGCTTCAGGCTGTGAGTGACTGAGTATCTTTTCATTGTTCTGCTTTATTCTCGTTCATCAGCTTATGTTCCTATGCCTTATTTACTACAACAATTTCAGACTCTTATTTTGTTCATATTTTCTTTCTCCCTCTATATTTTTTTTTCTTTAAAATAAGCTGACCATGAAAACAGAAGAACCAAAAAGAACCCTTCATACTTCAACTCAAGGAGGAGGAGTTTTGGTATTATCTTTATTTTCTGGAAAGATAATCAGTTACAGTATCAATGAAAAACTTGAAAGCTACCAATTATGACATCTTATGACACTTAAAACTTAATGAAGTTTAGGGAGTTCCCATCTTACTGTAAAATTAACATTGATTTAGTTGGATTTCTTTAACAAAATAATTTTTGCAAAATATAAAACCATTTCACTGCCAACATCGAAGTATGAAATAGCATATCCTTAGAGAATCAAAAGTATGGACTTGTGAGGAGTTGCCAAAAACTGCTCTGGTTCCAAAGTCTACATTGTGCAATAGCTGTACAGCTATAAAAGATCTATAATCTAGGACAGCACGGAATTATTTAATCCTGAGATCATAATTAATCTCTTTACAAAATTCATTTAATTTCCTAAATGCTTCCCTGCTAACAGTAGCACTGTAGGTGAGGATGTCACAAGCAACAGGTTTCATAAAGATACACAGCTCATCTGCAGGAGTGCTCAGTATCTGTGGAAAGTCAGTTTATCACCCTGCTGCTACTGAACTATTTATCTGAGATATGGACAAAGGGCTGAACTAAACATTTTGTAGGCGTTATTTATCATTTGACATCTTGCATTTTGCAATCTTAATTCTCTTTCAAACAACTATTTGTCTGAAATTTAGTGTACTATTTTAATATGCAGCAAAATAATTTATGGTGGTTTTTTTCTTTTTTTTATAACTCAGGTGTAGTGGTGAAATTATTTGAATTGATTTTATTACTGGATATTGAAAATGTATTTTTCATTTGTTACACCACAGCAAATCTCTGCATTCAGAGATTTGAAAAGTAAATCAAGAAGGAGTAACTCATAGGCGCTGTATTGCACTGTTCTGAAAGAAAACCACTCTCAAACAGTGTGCTGCACTGATTGTGGTCCAATGCTTCATACATGATTTGGATTAAGAGACATTTTTATGCTCCAGACAACTTTCAGCATGAAAAACAAGACAAAGGAAAAGGAAAAAAGGCTTCCTCAAGCTTGTTCCAGTCTTGAGTCTTATTTGCTAGTTACAGTGGCCCAGTAAATTCAAAAGCTTATTTTCAGCTCTTCAGCATTTCAACTTTTCAACCCTTTCAGCATTTGTTAAAAAGAATTTCTTCACTGAAGCATCATGAGCACACAGCGATCTCTACTAACCTTTATGCCCCTGTGTTTTAAATCAATATTTCTGAAAATTAATGTAGCAGACCAACTGCACTTCCTCAACCAACTCAACAGGGACAGGCAAAGACCATAAAGTTCATAAAGATTTAACAGCTTAAGGTATCAAACCCTCACATTTCCTGACAGCAAAGGGACTGACAAACGATTTTCAAAAGTCTTCAGAATTTTGAGAGCAGATGATGATAAATAGGGCAGCAGAACCTACTCTGTACCTTTCCTACCCAGTAGTATAGACAGGCCAAAGCTACAGTCAGAACCATATCTGTAACATCAGGGTGAAAGTTGCAAAAAGGAAAAGCTGAATAAAAATCCATTGGTTAGAGGAAATAAATGCACAGCTTTTTATGTGTACTCCTTTTTTTAGGTTGCTTTGGCATTGGGAGTGGGAACACGAGTGAACATCATCTTCTCTCTCAGTGATTCACCAATTCTTACGACAACTCCAGCTATTATTGGTATTTGCTAGGGCTTTTGTAGAAGGCCACAGATACGTTACCTGACGTCCCTGAGCACAGCAGTGAAAAGGAGCTTTGTGAATGTGGTTATTTGTCCAAATGAGTTATTGATTGTTCCTGCCTTAATGCCAGCTTTCTGTAGGCAATGGGGTTAAGCTTTGCTGCAGGACATCTAGAACTTCTGCATAGGTATCTTTTTAGCTTCAAATCAATGGCCTCATCACCTGAAGGAAATGTCAGACTAACTGTTAATGCCTGTTAGTAATTTACGTAGCAAAACCTAGATGGATCATTCCCTTCAATTTCATTACAAAAATAAACATAGGAAATATGGCTGCTGTGGGTGGATTGATGGAACCCAAACAGTCAATATACACATTTATTCTTCTCAGAACACCCTGTGAAAAATGGGTGTCACTATTTTGAAAGTACAGTGTAATTGTTGTATAGACAGACCTTACCTGGGCCTCACCATAAAATTAATTTATTATTTTCAATAAGTAACAAGTAATAGGAAAACTTTTTTTAAATAAACACCATCCTTAGAGCACTTTGAATGTAGTAGTACTTATTGTACGGAAAAAAAAGACTAGCTTGTGTTGGAATGACTTTATTCAGCCCTGGTGACACGACACCTGGAGTGCTGTGTCCAATTCTAGACTCCACAGTATAAATAGACATGGGCATACTGGAGAGAGTTCAACAAAGGGCCACAAATATGATGAAGGGAGTAGGGTGTCTCTCCTATGAGGAAAAGATGAGACAATGGAACTGCTAGCCTGGAGAAGAGCAGAGAGATCCGCTCAATGTGTACAAATATTCAATGGGAGGGAATGAAGATAAGGGAGACAGTCGTCTCAGTAGTTTCCAGTGAAAGAACAAGAGGCAATGAGGTCTTTTTCATGTACTTAAGCATCCTTTTGGGAGAGCTTCCCCTGAAGTACAAATATGAAGCATAAGCAGACAAGTCACGGCTGGTCAAGGATTTTGAAGGCTCACAGGAACTCATCACTATTTTGACACTGTGTTGGGATATGCAGGCTGAATTAAGACATTTCTTGGAGGAAGAAAATGCTATTCTGACACCACCTTTGGCTTAATATGACTTGTACTTTTACAAGCTTGTGACTATCCTCATTTATCCCTCTCCTGAAGACAAGTAACACAATGCAAAGGTTATTAGGTAAACTCTCAGTTCCTAATAGTTTTGATATAAACTTAGCACTGTAGGTGGTTGATTGACTGCTGGCATATCTCCCCGTGTATCACAGTGCATTTTCTTGGCTAACTCATTTCAAAAGGTGTCTGTCAGTCGGCATTAAAATCCACCTGGCACATTTTGAACAACAGACTGGCCAAAGGCTGATAAAAGATGAATGTCATTGGTGAGATTAATAGTAGAAAGAACATATATATCTCTGGTTGATGTTTTCAAAAAATACATAATCTCCCATTATTATAAATATCAGCACAAATGTACTAAAAGGAGAGGAGTAAAAGAAGAACATTGTTTCCTGAAAAAATATATTTAAAAGGAAAAAAGGGGAAACTGCATTCTGTTTATATCTGGCTCCCATTAGACATAGTTCTGAACACTCATTAATTCCAATAGCAAATAGCCTTGAAACACATGAAAAACACCTTCTGCCAGGATGCCTAAAAAGATCTTGACAACAGATAAACAGTTCTCTCTGCACAGTGAACTGCATGAGCAATAATTTAACTGTCTTAGTTATTCATCTGCTGTTGCCTGTTTCTTGTCTCATGACTGGACCGCAAACTTTCTGGAGCAGGGATAATTTATATGCCTCAATATAATGCTAACAATTCCTGGTGCTGATCCAGACCCAGTGTCTCTAGTTTACTACACTAACACAAATAATAATTGCCTAATTAATAATTACCTAGAGGAAAATCTTCCTCTTTCCTCTGCCAGTTGGAGACATGCATCTAAATAGAACTAACAAAAAAATAGGTCAAGAGCAGAGTCACAGACAAGAAGCAACAGTCTTAAGGAAACAATAAAAGTCAGACTTGAATGGACAAATCTGTTTTGAAATATCAAGGATTTCAAACTTCAAACTCAAGTACATAACATATTTTCTGAATATATCTCTTCCCTTTCCTCAGTCACTCTGTCCCCATCCCCAATTAAAGGGAAACAAGCCACAGAAATACTCATTTAATAAACACTGAATCCCTATCTCTTTTTCCATCTCCAGAAAGATGTGTATTGTAAAATCAGAACTTTAAAGCAAGGCCACATGTTGTTCAGAGAGCTATTCTTTAACCTCACTTTGGGGAGGCATTCTTTTGCCTGGATCCAAAAACATATGGACACTGAGTCATTCTGTTTCCTTTTTCATCCACTGAGCCCAAACAGAGCAGGATAGATTTCATTGCCCTCAGTATGCCCTCATAACACTTCCAGCTTTGCATTAGGACTGTGATTATAATCAGATCTCATTCTTCAGGGCTTCAGCTGATCAGCTGTAAAAGTCAGGGCTATAATTTGACTTGTAAATTCTCCTCTTCCTCTTCACATGCATCTTTTCTTTTGAAGCACTGGCAATTGACTGCAGCTGGCTATTAAGTGAGGGTACCCATACTTTGAGGTGGCACAGTGCTTGAAGATGCTTGACTGATGTGTCTGATTAGGCACTTGAAGTCATTCTGATAACATAGTTTAGGATCAGGAAGGAATTATCAAAAAAAAGCTGCAAGACCTCCAAGGAGGGGTATTTATTCAAAGTTGATCAAATAGAATTCTTTGGCAGATCAATATTTGACAAGATGGACACTTACAAATCTGATATGATGCCAAGGCAGGTGTGGAAACAGTTGGCTTGGGGATTTCTGGTTTAGTTTCGAACTCTGTTCCTGAAGTGTTCCTTTTTTTTTTTTTTTTTTTTTAAGTTAAGTAGCCTTGAAAAAGACAGCATCTGAACGTTTTACTATTTGCTTTGGTGCCCAAGTTTCCCTAGTAGTGCGTGACTGGAATACCTATCACAGATGACTACATTGTGTTTCACAAAATATGCCCATACTTCAGCCTGATGAGATACTCTGCTATGCTCCTCTGCTAGTGCTCTGAAATGCTGAAACTATGCTGGGGCTGTGGTTTCTCTTTGCAACAGTAGACACAGATTTTTGAGTCATGGACAGAGTGAAGGATTTTTTAGTAATCTGATATATGATCCTAAGAGAGTGGTAATAGATTTTTCATACGGCTTGTGACATGTTTTCAAAGCCTTGATCTCAGAAACAGTTATGCAACAACTGTTCAAGTTTTCTGAGACTGCAGCTGGTGACAGCAGCCTCACCTTTTTTCTATTTAACTACACTTCAGTTTTTCTATTTAAATACACTAGTATCTTTGGTGAAGGAATCTTTTTCATCCCTTTGCCCAAGTTGGAATTCTGAAAAGAGGGGTTCCTGCCTTGAAAGCCCCAAACATCGTTCCTTCCTATTTACTTCCATTAGTACTCCATCAAAGTGTACAAGAAACCCTACACACAGAACTGGTTGCCTTCTTTCAGTGGAGGAAGAAAAGAAACCGGGGAGGGGGAGGGGGGGGGGGAATGGGATGAATACAAATTTTCTGTAATTATTAGCTTTCCACAAGTACAGATACTTAGATACCAAAACAGAGACCCCAAAATCACACTCTTCTGCTGTGAGTTTTTGCCTGGTCATTTACTTGGATTACTAATCCAACTATTTATCTGTGTAACTGAAAACTAAGAGGAAAGGAAGGCAGTTGTGTTTAATGAAGGACTTGAAAAAGAAATAAGCTTCTGGGCTTGCTAAAGGCAAAATCAGAACATGCAGAAAGGACAGTGAGGATTTTGGATCTTGTTGGTAATTAGAAAGTCACAAATGGATGCTGAAACTGGAGCAGCACTTGAACTTAAACAAATCAGGTCAGAAGGACCAAGTTCTATAGAAACGCTGGGAGACAGAGCAGATGAAGAGGTGACATGGCTTCACCAGGAGCCTCACAAAAAGTTGAAAGTAATAGAAATTGAGATAAAACTGATGTATGCACTGCTGTTGTGTCCAGGATGGAGCCTGATCCTGTATAATAGTCCCAGTAAGAGATCCTAGATCTCTTTGAAGGCCTGGATGTCTGTAAGGCTTGCTTAGCTCATAGATCACGTGCAAAGGCAGAAGGAATTCTCAAGTAGATTAGAAAAAACCAAAATAAAAGTTTTTCAGCAACAGAAATAATAGCATCCTTATCAAATATGGCATTTGGTAGATTGGTCCTTTTCTCATCGCCAAATAAAAAACCGTAGTGAAATCTGTGGAAGAGAAACACAAGCAGCTGTTCTCAGTTAAGAAAACATAGAAAATTGCTCCCAATAATTAGGTTGAAGGACCATTGTTGATGATTCATAACAACACCAGTAGAAATCCAACTAACAGGTCTTTTCCACCAGAAGAAAGTTCCTCTACTGACTACAGTATTGAGGCAAGTTTATAATAATGTTTACAGTTAATGGATGCAAAAAACACTGAGACGTTTGAACAGGATAAAGAAAACAAAGTGTGATTTCTAATAAAAATGAATTTATTAAGATTCCTAAGTTAACTTTTTTTTTTTCCATAGGATTTTTACTAATATAAAAAGTGTTGTCAGAGCAGTTTCATTGTGCTGGTGACACTGGCAACCATATATGATGTAAATTTCAGAATTTTAAAGTACCTATTCTATTCTGAAGGGTAATTATATTACAATATGTCTTCAAATCTGGAATTATGTTCTTTTTCTATAAATAGTTGCACCTTTTTAGCTATCCAAAAGCTATTATATTAGTCTTTTTTTTATTATTATTTCTTACTCTTTATATCTGTCTCCTAAGTTTTCAGTTTAAGGAAAACCCAAATCTCAATGAAAACTCCAAGTCACTGCTCATACATGCAGCAGACTATTCCTTCAAGAGTCTCTACCGAGCATTGTGCAGAGCCTGTATCCTTCAACTAAGACCCTGAGATAGTAAACTGGGCTTGCAAAACTTTGAAGCCAGTCTAGTAGGCAGCAATAAGATTGTCTTCTCCAGTTTGTCATTCACATTGATTATTTAAGTGTGCTATATGTTACATTTGTTTTTGTAAATTCTTGCCTGATTCTGACTGCTTCTGCTATAATATGCAAACTGGGGGCAATGCCTTAAAATTTTCTGCCATAAAGGTTAAATGGAAAAAATATCCCATGTCTGACACTGGCTTTACCTTAGCAAGATCTGCGAGGAGCTGTATATAGGAAAGCCTCTTTAGATTTATTGCACTAAGCACCATTTTCATAAATAAATGAACTGCTGTGAGGAATATGTGTGGGTTTCTGAGGTATGAGCCAGGCCCTCATGTCCATGCTCCAGAGAACTGTAGCCTCTGTATCCCTGAAATCACTTTTATTGAAGTTTCCTGCTGCATTTTCCAAGCTCATATTTTTTGTCTTAAACAGTAGATTTGGAATTCATTACAGCTTACAGACTTAGATTTGGAGATTACTTTCCCTATGGGTTTTCTTATTAATTTTGCTAAGAATATATTCAGGTAAATAGGCTGGGCTTTCCTTGGTTCCTCTTGCTTACTCCCTTTCAGTGCTCAGTGGGTGGGTGCATCTGGCTGCTTGAGCTGTGGATGCTCCCATCTCAATGGTCCTATCCTGTCTGTAGCTTTTCCCTTTCTACAACTCTCCTTCAGCAGTCAAAGCCCAGGTTACACAGTTGCGTCATGTCACACCTGGGCATCAGATCCATCTTTGGAAAGGAGGGGAGAAGTTTATAACAGGAGTTAAAGGCAGAGTGTGTTACATGTTGGACGGCAGCTAGGGTATTCCAGAGGATGCAAAAGGTACCAGATGCACAGCATGGGCATTTGATTCAAATGCCACGTGTTCCTTTATAAAGATAAAATACTTTCAAACCATCAGATATTTGGGGAAAGTGAAGAAAGTCTCAAGTTATTCTTAAGTACAAAATTCTTCTTTTTCTTTCTCCAGAAAAAAAAAAATGCTCTCCCTTACCAAATACATGTACTTCTAATAAAATCTGGTGTAATTTTATGTGTTATGTATATTGTTGCAATGCAACATATTTGAATGAAGCTCTTACACCGAAGTCATTTATTTATTTCTTTTAACACAACCTTTTAGATGTAAAATTTCACTGCTTTCCTGTGAGCTTTTATTCTGAAGCTGCACATCTTAGATGAATTTGTCAGTTTGTTTTCCAAGTTTGTTAAGTAAGTTCCCACCATTCACTAAGCTGGCCTGTTCATCTCTTTTTCTGTAATTCAGAAAGTCCTGTCAAAACGAACTACCAAAATGATGAACAGTGTCTGTACGACAAACTACTATCATAATCCAAAAGTTATCTCCAAGAAAATTTTATTCCAGAAGTCAGAAGTTTTATGTTTACTTTTCTAAAGAAGTGTGAATAATGGATGTTGCATTTAGTATGTAGATCAATGAAATGTCATTTCCTTCCTCAGTAACAGTCACAGTCTCAATCTCATAACACATTTTGCCCTGAAGGCAGTGGAAATCTCTACATCTCCTCTACATGAAGAGAAAGTAAGAGTAAGCAGAATCAGTGTATTTACTGGTGCTTACAAAATACTGTTATCAGAAACTAGAAAAACAAAGTATCTGATCGTACACACAGAATTATGATGATTTGCTAATACAAGGTTGTTGCCCTCATTACCATTAAAATCTGGCCAGGCTTAGTGACCTTTACAATTCACTCTGTATAAAATGTTTAACCATAATGATAAGTCAAGTATAAGCCAGTTGAACAAATATAGCCCATACAGTATTGCTTAAGAAGTCCACAGCAATTGAACATTTCCATTTTTTCAGCAGATGTGCTATTGCTTCAGCTAACGGTCATGAACATCAGTAAATAACAGGGAGAAGTGCAAAATTTGCTACTCATCTTAACTAATCTTCAACTGGTAAATGACAAAATGGAAACTTTCATATATTTCCCTATTGTCTGAATGTATGGTTTTGCTAATTCTGTGCTCAATACTTCAGGTAGAGCCTAGGAACCACTAGTTTTAAATACTGTTTTGACAATCACGTGGACTCCGTAATAATATCCTTAAAATGAGTGAAAGCTTATCTAAATGACTCTGGCTACAGTGATCTCCCAGGGAGTGCCTGGGGCACTGTATTACCTGAGGAAAGACCTTGTGATCAGTCCCAGTCTCCCACACTGCCTACATGCTCTTCTCATCTTGTCTTGTCTGAAATTCCCCAGTTGCCTTTGTCCGCAAGAACATTTAAACACAGGATATGGCCTGCATGAAATTCATACCCTCTTCTTCAAGGCAGCATGGATGCAATGGCACTGGAGTAGCTCAGAACGGCTTGAACTCAGTTCCCAAAAATATCTCAGGAGCTATGAGAGCCCCCAAGCCCTCTCTACTGCTCTTACCTGCATGTCCATCTCCAACAGTGAGCAGCCCTGGTCACTGCTTGTGCCAGCTTGGCCAGCCACAAACCAGGCCTCCTTCATCACTGGGATCTCCCCAGGCACTGTGCCTGCTGGGAGGGGGCTCCAGAAGACAGTATGTTCTCATCTGAGTGCTTTGGAAAGTCCTCTTTTATGTGGGAAACTCCTATGGACATCTTTAAGGTGCACAGAACACATCACACTGGAGACCTTGGACTGGAGACTTCTCCAGCCAGACTCAGGAAGGAAGGACTCTTCCTGGCCAAAAAAGAAAAAGCTTTTTACAGTCTCCTGAACCCTTTCCCTCTCATCTGTTGAAATGTCACAGCTACCTGGATTTTTCCTGTTGCTCAGGAGCAGACCTCTGATGAGGATGGCTGCTAAAATACATCAGCAAAGTGAAAGAGGACATGTCTTGGAAGATGGCGTTTTCTTACAGCTGACAAGCAGGTAACAAACCCTTCCTGAACTCAGCCTGTGAGATTTATACCTTTACTGGTTTTATAGCAATATAACTCCAGGCAGGCAAGAAATTTACTGTACAGAAAAAGCGGAAGGAAGCCCTTGGACCTCTAGCCCTGATTTTGCATTCACTACTGAGAAGTGTTAGGGTATGTGTTTGCTCATAAATAAGGCAATATTTTTGGGCAAAGGTCATGCACAGATGTTCCATAGATAGCAAGATGTCCACTGGCATGAAAAATAACAATGATAGTAATCTTCCTGAACACGCTTCATTTGAATTCCTCCTTAAATTATGCTGAAACCCTTACATTATGGAATGTTCCTGATAACTGCACCAGCTCATCCCCACCATCTGCCACCAGCTCTTCAGCTCCTTTGTGCTCTGAAGCAAGTTTAGATGTTTTAACCAGGATGAATGCTGACCCGGTTGAAGTCACCAGGAGTTTTTTCCACCGATTTCAGCCACAATTATGCAGGGCTGCCAATGAATAAAGAGAGATGAGGAATCCTGTACTGCCAGTCAGCTGCTACTTCATAAAATATGAGATGGCAGTGCTTGGATGTGGTGGTGTGAAACGACAGAGAAACCACTGTGAGTCTGCCACAGGGAGGGGTGCAGGGCATTACTGACTTGCATTCCACTGTTAAACAGTGAATAATTCAAATTAGCAAATAACTTCAGCTTTTCTGATCCTGAGCTGCAGAAAGACTGACCACATTCAGCTATAGGGCACTCAGGAAGGCAAGAAGAGAGTCTTTATAAAACCCTGGGGTTATGTCTGCTAAGTCCTTTATATTCTTTACCACTGCTCTGAGGATGTCAAAAGGTTGTTTTCCTAATTTTAAAAAAATTATTTCCTTCTCTAGATCAGACTCAGAGGTAGCAGAAGATGTCTGGTAGCAAAACAGACTAGGAAAACCAAGTGTCCATCGTTACCCCTCACGCCATTTTTTCAACAGTCAAGAGGGTTTTGCATTCTGATAGCACCACATTTTGTGGAAATAAGTATTAAAAAAAATATGCTGTCAAAGTCTTCAAGTTTTGGGAGTAAGTTTCTTCTCATCTTCTTATTCTTTTCCTTTCAAATATTACTTTTTATAGTAAAAAAAAGCAAATTATGGATTTCTTTATAAAATTCATGGTATAATTAGAAATGGTCCTACGAAAAGTCTGAGTGGAAGGAACAAATTATCTGAGTCATGTGAAATGTCCAATAGCAGGTAGTAAACCTGAAAAGAAATGGAACCACTTTAAATTAAGGCAGTAGAGCAATTTTTGTCCTTGATCTGTTCTTCCTGGCTCCAACATTTTCCTCAAAAGGGTAGCTATTTTAAAGCTATTTCAACCCAAATGCTCTCTTAATCCCTTTTTGTTGGAGGAAGCAAGTAAAACACGGTCTGAGAAACATTACAAGGTACCATTGCAATATATCAACAGAATTGCAAGTTTATGTAATTTACCTCAGTAAAGTGAATCCGCTTTTCTAAAGTTCTTTTAGTTGTAATACTCTTAATCATATTATTGGCAGGGCTGCTAGCACTGCCTATTCTCATTACTCACCAAGATCCTGTTTTCAATGGGATAGGTCTTTTCTAAAATTGAACCATTTGGGCTGAAATATTCTATGCCAGAAGACTGCCTCAGCATGAGTTGGTGATTATCGTAAAATAGTGCTGATGACCGTAATTTCAACCAATATTCTTCAGGCATTTCCAAGAAGAAAGATGGGAAAAAAATGTACCTCCATCTTAAAATCTTTGCTGATA
>KZ506017.1:177813-207292 GCA_002844005.1 Limosa lapponica baueri
TGGGGGTTATTACAAGTATATTTCATCTCTGTCCCAATGTATTTTTTACCCAACAGGTTATTTTTTTCCCCAAATTACCAACCAACATGTGCCTCTGAGATGCCTTTTTTCATCAAAAGGGTTTCATTCTCTTAGCATGGCAATTAGGTTGATTATTTCTAAGTGTAGACAGATCCAGTCATGCTAATGGAGTTAATTGTTTCTGTCGCAGTAAAATGGTTGGGAGGGATTTGCCTAGGCACTAGCTGTGCCATTTGCCACAGCTGTATGTGGGTTGCGAAGTGTTGGACAGCCTGATTTGTACGATGATTAATGTCTAGAGGAACTCTGCCAGGCACCTAAGAGCCTTTGTATATTTTTTTGAGTTATTTGGAGAAAATTACAAATGATGGCGTACTTTAAGAAAACAACAAGTCAAGGGCTCTCCAAGATGTCTTGAAAACAGGTGAACACTTAACAGGGGAGCTCCCAATCCATTTGCCAGAAGCTTGCTGTGTACCTTAGAGTGGTCCGAAAAGCTGTTAAGGAAACTGCAAAATGTGCTAGATTTAATGTTTGGACCAAAAAACTGGGTAAATAAGAGATTTAGAGAAAAATTGAGAAGTTCGATAAAATCAATAGAGACAAACAACGGTTGTTCTGTGAACTGAAGATCTTAACCACAGGGTGGTGGGTTGACGCCAGCTGGATGCCAGATGCCCACTAAAGTCACTCTATTTTGCCCCCTCCTCAAATGGACAAGGGAGAGAAAACATAATAAAAGACTTGTGAGTTGAGGAAGGGAGGACAAACAGAGCTATGGCATTTGTCATCCCAAGTAACCGTTACACATGATGGAGTCCTACTTTCCTGGAGGTGGCTGAACACCTGCCTGCCGATGGGAAACCATGAATTAATCCCTTGTTTTGCTTTGCTTGTGAGTTCAGCTTTTGTTCTACCTATTAAACTGTCTTTATCTCAACCCATGAGTTTTTCTCACTTTCACTCTTCTGATTCTCTCCCCCATCCTAACTGGGAGGAGTATGCGAGTAGCTGAATGATCCTAGTTACCAGCTGGGGTTAAACAACGACATGGGGTTAAATCTTTCCAGCAGGCGGCAGCTCCAAATCCAGGTGTAACATTGGTGGAACCCAAGAGGGAATCTGCTCCAAATACCCTTGGGAAAAAGCATACAGAAAGTTAAAAGGAACAGTCTCTAGTGGTTGCAGACAGAAAAAAAGGTAAAAATGGTTTTAAATTTTTCAGAAAACAAACCTCTCTTTTGGATTAGCACCACAATTATTCGAATGACGATTCAGGCAGAGTATAAGAAAGAGTGGAAAATTTGCGACATATAATTGATTTAATGGAGAAATAAACTGGGAGGGAAATCTTTAATGGTGGCTTATTTATGTGTGTGAAGTTTACATTAAAGTGTACACACAGTGTAATAGAAAGGACATTATTTGAAAATTTATCTTGGGTGGCTCATGAAATATCAAGATATGAGTATTATGTCTTCCTTACAAAGATTAAGTATAGTAGAGTTGACTCATCTCATTTCTGAGCACAGACATCAAGAGCAAAAAACAAAACCTCCAGACAACCAAGTTAAAATGGATGTTAGGAAGAACCATGACAGTCTAGAAGAATGCAAGAAATAAACTAATAATCTAGGAAACACATGTCCAGAAAGAACAAAAGGTATGCATAAGAATGACAATCTACTGCGACGTTTGGAATTAATTAATGTGCTTTTCTCTCAAGGAAAAAAGAAATATATTCACAAAAAGAACATAGGAAAAAGGAAAAAGAAACATATTTGTGTACTCACATTGTCACAAAGGACCATTATGGTTATCAGCTGGTATCCTTCATATTTTAAACGTAATTCCTTGTTTTATAAATAATAGCTTTCTACTTTAAAATTTGTTACTGGAAAGAATCTGCTAGTAAAGAACCCCAATTTTCAATTTTACCAAAATGTTTCACTTATATCTGGGAAAACTCAATAAATACAACGGCTGATATAAAAACATGACTTCTCACCCAGTGGATGATCTTTCCAAGTGCTCTCTAACCTAGGAGAAATGCCAAGACCTTTGGATCTCCCTAAGGATCATAATCCTCAAAAATGAAGTGAGACTAGCAAATTTATAAGAAATGAACCTCAGTTATGATCCTTATCATTATTGAGTAAAACATTATAATAATATTCTAAAATATTATACTGCAGGAAAGGATATTCTTGGAGACTTTGGGTAGACGTGCCAGTCCATAGTCCCAGAAACATCTCCGAAACAGTGAGACACTGCCATCCATAGGAAAAAGAATGACCTGTAAGGCAATGCATTGTCTTTAAGAGGACTTGCAAACGTCTCTCATCCTCTAAAGCCGTCAGAGGAAGAATGAATCTTGCTCTTTCTGCTGCAGAGGCTGTCCAGGAGCACCGCAGCTGTGAGCAGACACATGTTACCTGATGTACAGGAATGACCAGGAGCAGACCATGAGGCAGAGGTCTTTTGTAACCTGCTGTGGCTACTCCTAGAATGACCCCTGCTTCTTCTCAACTTGATGCCTCTCAATCCCCCCACTACATGTGTCTCACTCAAATTTGTCATTCTTTCAAAATATTGATTGACATTTCTTAAAACTATTAGTACCAGAATTACTACAAAGTGTAGTTTGCAAAGACTAAGAATTCAGTAGACTTGAACCTGGTTCTTTTCTCTCAAAGCTTTCTTTTTATTGAGAAAACTGCTTGTATTATCAGTCTTTTACATTGTTTACATTTTACATTGTTTAAATTGAAGACTTTTTTAAATTTATATAATCTATTAAGAATAATGTCTTTCCTCCATATGAAACCGCCAAGCAATGTTCTTCTCTCTCTCTCGCACTCTCATTTTTTAATCACTCTGAGATTTTGACTGTACCTGACATGAACATTAATGTTATTCTGCATACACTCTGAATTTTATGCAGCACAATTTAATTTTGTACATATTTCTTGATGAATGTTCAAATGGAACATTTATCTTCTTCCTTAACTGCCACTTTTTTTTTTGCTGCTTCTGTGAGAGACAGATTCCGTAGTGACTAACTCCCTTTCAATGAAATTTTGAACACCCACAGATTGATTTAAATCCAATGGATGTTATGTATTCAATATCTTATTTTTTAAAGACTAGAATATTAGGAATTTTTTTCTTTAAATGCCAACTCTAAGGGTGGTGCACTACATTGAAATTAAAATAGCTTAAAATAATAGGTACCATGTGACTAAACTAATGAAAATGACAGCATGAAATGTTTCACCATTAGGTTAATTCAGCTTCTTTTACTTTCACAAAACAGTTTCATTTTCTTTTGTTTTATGAGAAAATTTTCAAATATAGAACTGTGTATAAAGGCAGATGAAAACAGAATTATTCTTTCACTTGACATCTTTCACTATCTAGATTCAGGGCATTAAAACAAAGCAAAACTGAAAAATTCGCTCATCAGTTCTAGAGACATTAAAATAGCTGTGAAAAGCAAGTTGCTTAAAAGTAGTAGCAATTTGTTGGTCTGAAAGTTTTTTCTGGACATACAATACTGAGCAAGGATCTAGACTTGCTGAATGAGTGAAGAGTGAAATGACCAAAGATATTCAGTGTGGAATAGGTGAGGTCGGTTGAAACAGAAGGAAATATGTCTACTGTCTAAAGACAATAGAGTCCTGCCAGTGCCCCACTTAATTTCATTCATTACCAGGAAAGACTTCAAAGATCTGGTCCTTACCTCAGGGTCACTGGTATGATTACACTGGGCTGGTTTGTGCAGTTATTGGGCCATGTGCCTAGAAATACCTTTTCTGGCAGAAGCCAGATAAACTTTTATGTATCTAAAGGTGGTTTGCTGGGGAAGCAGTTGTTCCCCTTAGTCTGGAAATGCTGCCCATAGTGAGATGCTATGGCTTTCTTCTTCATGCTCATTATTTATTAGAGAAGGAAGTTTAACTTTTCCAGTCAAGATGATTAACTGCCAAAGACCACACTTCAGCATCCCTGATATGCACCTGAACTTAATAAAAACTGCCACCAGACTTCAGAAATTCTCATTCGCTCCAGTTAATGTTAGTATTGTTTGAATCCCTGTCATATAGAAATATGAGAGATAGGAATTATGAAGTCGAGAGAATAGATGTACAAGGCCTTTCAGGCGGAGGAAGGGCATTTTAAGCCATTCAAGATTTTCCAATAAAATGAGGCAGAAGTAAAAAGATACTTTTACCCCATCATCGTTGGGCTACATTTCAAAAGAGAAGTTGCAGAGACAAGAATGTGTTGGCTTTTTCATTCTTTATATTACCTGCAGAGCTTGGAGGAAAAGACATGGTTTGGTCCATCTGAAGGCAAGCTGCCCAGCACAAACAAATCAAAATTCCCTTTATCCTTTTCTATTTGGAACAAACTAATTGTCATTATCTTTACTCTTTTCCCAGTGTGAGTGCTTTAGGATTTCTCTATCTGTGAATACAATTATAGCAGTGTTATGGAAGTCTTTTGACTTCCAGATAAGACTTTTCCTAAATTATATAATCTCATTATTCCCTTTGGCTTTTTGACAATTCCTTAATGTACTTTTGGAAAAAAATCTTGTAACTCACTAAAAAATAAAATAATTCCAGGACCACTTCCATTGAAAAAAGTTCCTTGTTTAAACATGAATAACGATGGCATTATCTAGCCCCTGCAGTCTAGACACAGTCAAACAAAACAGAACAATAAAAGAGCTTTTACAATAATTTTCAACAAAGAGTATCCTCTATTTTATGGAAATTTTTCCAAATTAGAAACATTTTTACTATCTCTATTTCTAAATTCTCTGAAGCACTTTGGTTTTATAGGGTGAAAATGAAACAACTGCTACTGCTCTTTCTGTGATCTGTTCGCACCCAGCTGTTTCCCAACAGCAGGGAATCTGACTTAGGGCATCTGATTATGACCATGTGATATTTTGCAAACTGAAATCTTTTTCGCTATAAAAGCAAATAGAGGTGGTAGCTGGACTCATGTGGTGAACATTGGCACATGCTGACGTGCTTTATCACTTAATAATTTTTCTGTCAATTTTCAAAGACTTCTAGCTATAGTACACATCCATTTTTATTTTTCAGTCTTCAAATCAAAGAAACTACTTGATCATGAGTGACCATTCAACAGTGATCATGAGGAAACCATTCTCTTCATTCTGTACCTCTGAAGAGAAATTAATGTGCTCCAAAGAAAATTCTTTGCTTTAAGAGTAAGCTCAAAATTTTGTGTCGAAGAGCAAGTTAACACCAGCACAATTTTTTCATCATGTGGAATTTGTCAAGGTCTGCCCCCTCCAGTTATGTCATTTGCTAGATATTTTACTCAGAAATAATCTGTAAATTACCCAAAAAAGCACAAGTAAGAGCTGTTTTGATAAGAAACTTTCCACAGTAGAGAATTTTGTCACTGAAACAGGAGGTGTCTCTGGAACTGACAAAAGCAATCTTAATGTCTTTAACTGTTGTTCTAAGAACTCATGGGAGACAGGTGAAGTTCCACAAATAAGTGCCTACCTTTAAACATGGAATTCATTCAGTCTGCCTTCACAGATTAAAGTTTTTAGACTATGATCTCTTTATCTCTCCTGCACTCTCTCCAGTCAATGTCCTTCCTGGAAAGGCTTCCCAGAACTGTTCCAGACTGCACACTACCCCAGATAAACCCCTGTTGTTGCCAACAAAGTGGAAAGATTTCTTCCTCAAACTAATAAAGGAGTATTGTCAAAGTATTCCAGCATCGTGTTTGCACTGGAAGAGTAGCACCGTTTTGGTTCATCTTGAGCTTGTAATTCATGTCACTGAAAGATATTATTGTGAGGAAGAGCTATCATTTACAGAGAGTTATATTCTATTTTTGGAGAATGGAAAGTGTCTGAAAACTGCTATGAAAACATTATTTCCATGTAACATAATCTGCCTCTAATTATAAATGCCTCCTAATCCAAGAAATACCAAAAGGTTTCTTTTCTGTTTCAACAAATTCTAGTGGGATTTTTCAATCAATTGTTGCATCCTAGAAAAGATTGTGAGGTTTTTTTTCAGTGCTGTTAGTAGAAGCGATTAAGCTGCCTATAATTAGACCTCATAAATCTTTTTGCAGGTCTCCGAACCTACAATTTCCATTGATTTGAATGAGAGTCCTGCACAATGAGCATCTTCAAGATTGCTTGCCTAAACTCAAATATTTCCTTAAATTTAGTAGACTTTTTGCATTAATATGTGTTTTTCCTGATCCTATCATTTGTACCTTTTAGTACATGCATAACAACAAAGAGAAGAAAAAAAAAGTACATAAAAAAGAGCAAAACGATCAGAGTAAAAAGATGGTAAATCACTGAAAGTCAAATTCACGGTGTAGTCACCCTCTATGAGTAATGAGACTTCTATGTTGAGGCAAGGTCTCCCCTCACTATTTCATCACTGAGAATAAAAGAAGCCTTAAAAATCAGCTTAGCTTAGATATCCATTAGTTGGCTAAAATTGGGGAAGATTAATTTGACCCTAGCCTTTCTGTGCCTCACTTCCCTGTCTAAGCAGAAGACATAGTTTTCTACTGCCTCGATATTTGTACAGATGAGAAGTGGACAGGTCTCAGCTGAGCATGACACACCATGCTTCTGGAAGTAAAGAGGTGCTTCAGTGAGCATCAGTGAGCTATGGTTTCTCACGCTGCTCCCTTGAGGTGGTGACCTGCTTCTGATGGAATTCTTTTCTCACTACTCTGAGCTTCCACTTACAGAGTGTGAAATGGCCCTGCACAGGGGGAAAAGACACAGATTCCCTTTCCTTATCTTTCTTTCTACAAACACTTCTGATCTCAAAACTCACCTCTTCGCATGGCCAGATTCTGGTACATAATCTGCTGTTTTATTCATATCAACTAATATTTTGTTTTAGAAATTGTCTATAGAATTTTTTTTCTCCTTTTCTCTCTCTGATTTTGTGGAGATTTCCTCCTGGTTTTAGTATATGGAAACACAGTATAACAAGCATAGAAATACAGGTTTACCCAGCTTGTGATATCTACATCGATAGAGATGTTTTATGGTAAAGCCATGATACAATTTTACTTTTTACACAATTTAAAAATCTATATATATTTTATACATGACTGAACTGAAAGTAGTTTGCATTCCACATAATAACACAGGGATGATCAAGACAGATATTCCATCACTTGAATCTAGATGAAGAAAAATATCCATATACTTTATGGACAATATTTGAAACAGCAGTAAGATCTGAAAGGAAAGAGATTAAAAGAATACTTCTGGGATAAGGTATTCTTCAAAATCCCAAAAATTTCAGATTACTGTACTCAGAATTAACTGGCTAATTTTACAAAAGCTAATGAAAGCAGACATTATCTATGTGGCAGACTCTACTGTGCCTGCTCACTGGCTGACAGCCTTGAGGGAAGAGTAACGCCTGGAGCGTCTCACTGTTAAGGAATAATCCAACAAAGGTACATTGGCACATGTTATCCAAAGCAAACTATCAAAACCACCTGGACAATTACAGCAACAGTTTCTTATTTTAACAGTATTAACAGGGAAATACTTACCTGGTACCTAGCAGGAGATAACCATTAACATCCATATATTCTCTCTTCTACCGCCAGTAATGAAACTTGAGCAAGAAGTGTCTAAGATATTTGTATAATTCAAGTATCAATCTACCAGCATCCTAAGACTTTTAAACAGTTAACTAGTCAATCTTGTATCAGTATTTCCCAATACTCATCATCTGCCTTTTTTATCTCTTTGATTTAACTTGCAAATGCTTTGCACCAAAGATAATCTTTCTGCTTATTTTTTTATTTTTTGGTTATTTTACAGTGTCTGGAAAGCAAAAAAAAACTGAAGAATTCTGGCTCTTAAGATGCAGTGATAATGATAAACATAACAGAAATCATTCTGTACAGTTTATTAGTAAGCAATTAGAAAGAAAATCAATATCCAGAAATGGTTCCATAACCATTCCCTTCTCTAAAAGCATTTAATATATACTTTCTGAATAGCATATTGACAGGGACTTGGATCATTGTATTGGATTTGCACAACCATAAAATCATATTTAGACAACGTGCATTGTCTTACTCAAACCCAAACCTCAATGAGGAAAAGTGAATGGATTAATATTTCTCCTTTTCTGCTCTGACATGCAAATTAATTAAGATCAAACTAGCCTTATATTTTAGAAAGGAGCAAACTGCACAGTTTGTTATAAAGATAGACCAGTTTGGATTGATTTATTGTGCTTAGAGCTATATTTTAGTGAGAAAGTGAAGATCGCCTTTACCCTGGTCAGCAAAATTTAAAAAAGACCACACACTTTTAAATTCAATTGTATATGGTCTTTTTTTTTTTCCAACAAAACTCAACTCAGCTCCATTTCTTTTGCTACTTAAGCCATTATCAATGGTGATATTGTTCAGTTTTCCATAATCAACAAGCTGGGAACCATCTGAACACACCTGTGAGCACCATTTTATTTTGTGAACAGCATGCTATATTTCAACTGCCTTGTTCATTGCAGTTTTCACTATAATCTTCTTTCTTTTTTTTTTCTTTTTAGTTTTATTAGAACAGCTGCCTTATTTTGTGGCTGGTATCCACAGATGAACAGCTTTTTAAAGCATTTAATTTCTACTTTATTTTTTCCCAGTGAAATAAAAAAGTCTGTAATTGTCAGTGAAGGTTGATATTACCTTGTGTAAGGCTACGGCTGGGGAAAATGTTAACTGACTGAAAGAAAAAAAAGCTATATCACCATCCATGAGAAGGAAGCTCTTCTGTTGCTGCATGACAGTAGACCAGATCTAGAAGTTGGAAAGGACTTTGCAGATTTTAACTCTTGACCAACCTCGGGATTTACGGTGACAGTGATATAAAGCAGCAGAAATAATGTGCTGAATTTCTGATGTTAGTTTGCTGGTTTGTTTGTTTCTTTCTCAGAGGTTTCTAACTCTCTATGGTTTTAAAAAACAATTATGTCTGCACTTTAGAAATCCCTCTGTGAAGCCTGCCCACTTCAGTTCCCAAAGGGGTTGGGTGCACATTGTGAGCCTCAAGCCAGGGGTCCTTTACCACACTGGGGAAGCCAGGCTCCCAGCTGGCCAAGACTGTAGGCAGTCTAACTGCTTGAGAGTGAGAAATTGCCTTTCGTAGTGTGTGCAGTTACATACAGCAGAGAGTACGCAGAATAACACTAGTGCTATGTGTGATCCAAGAATTCCCATGTCAGTGATATTTACCCTTGTGTTTGGAACTTTTCATAGGATACACCTTCTTTACAGCATGAAGGGTAGTCAGTCCTGTAGCTATTTAATCTGCCTCTGCTCTCACCTCTCATGTCCACTATGGCTTCATTAGTTCTGCCTTAAATCATCCCTGCAAGGATGTAGGTGATAACACAGTGTGCACAGCAGAGGAAATTCAAGACTACAAAAATTAAGCAATGTAAGCAGGATCAGAGGATGAGAACAGAGCCAGAAAGAGAAGCAAGAAAAAAGATATACTGTTATTCTGTCCTAACCATTAGAACTATCTCTGTCTTCTTACCATGAATTAGCATAACTGAAGTGTACTATAAGACAGAGTTAGACTGAAGTGGTACAATTTTAGTACATTGCAGACAGTCTTGTTGATTATTTGAATTATTTTTTAACAACGGAAAGGTAATAAAACCTGAAGTCTTCACCTATTTTCTGTGTTGAAAACCAGTACAAATTATATGCCTCAATCTGGATTATAGTCATTTAAACAGAATGACATGAGTTGTACTGACTGTCAAAGGTCTGCAGATGATAACTTTAATAGCAATGTTCAGTGAGCACAGCAAGAGTGGAATGTGGTTTTAATTCAGTACATTCAATAATTGGCTGAGTCACTGATTTGGTGCAGGATATTTTGGCATTTGAAATTCCCAGGAAAGGTAAACACATTCATAACTGAAAGAGAGCTATATAGAGTAGCCATTTTAAAAGAAAAAATAATCAATAATAAAAGTAGCAGTGCTCTTTCTTGCCTGACAGTTTGAGTTATCAAAATGAATTACATAATAATGATTCCCTTCACTAAACATAAAGTTGACAGAGCAATGGACATTGAATAGAATTGAATTATATTTCAAAATAAATTTGCCCCCAAACTAAAGTTTGAAATTCCACAACTGGATAATGGTTCTTCTGACTCCAGCCTTCCTATGATTCTATGGTTTCACTGTTGTCCTTTCTGCTTTTCAAAAAATTTGATGAATGTTTCCTACTTCTATCCATGCAAGAACAATGGCAGCAACAAAATTTTGTCCTTTTAACTTTTTCTTTTAAGGACTACTTGATATCAACATTTCAATACTTCAAAATATCATGTGTAAAGTACAGTTCACTGTTTTTCTTTTACATTATTAATGAAATTTTATGTTAAAAGAGCGATATATTCTTTCTTCATACTGATCAATTGTAGTGTGTTGGAGGTGTATATAATTTAAAACAAACCTGTAGAGGACTTTGGAAAAGTCCCTGGTTCTGGTCACAGTTGGTCAGAATAGTTCAGAAGATACAGTTTTTTACAACTTTGACTACTTTCTATTATAAATTCTTATTCTTAGGAACGATAAATCAAGTGGTAAGGATCAATCTGATGACATGCTGTTGCTCATTTGTGTTTCACTGTAAGTATATTTTTAGTCAATACTCTGCAGGAAGAACTCTGAGTGATGTTTCTATAGATATGGTGGAATAGCAACTATATCTTTCTTGACTACAAAGTGCAATGAAATGTCAGACATCATGGTTGATCCTCCACAACCTTGTACATTTTTTAGTTTTCTGCTTTATTCTGATTCAGTAGCATTTTTCATGGAGTTTATAGCTACAAATAATACCACAAGGCTGCTGGAAATCAGGGGCTTTTTGTGCACAGAGTGCTGAAAAGCCATTTGTGAGGGATGTCTGCAGTGAACTCAAAATCAGTTCATCTTTAAAATTTCAGGGGAATCACAGTATACATTGTTAAATTGAGAAAAATGTGAGTAAGCATGGAAATATTCTTATTATGGAACAACGCACACAGACATATGCATTTTAAGAAACTAGTAGGAAGCAAACGAAAAAGTTAAAGACAGCAAAATGGAACAAAAGTAGCCTTGAGTACGTGTCTACTATATGTTCTTTTCTAAGTATGCTACTCATGCCTTTATAAATTTATTTCACTTTTCTTTTCTGGTCAATGTTAATTTAACTCACTGTTGTATGCCTCTAGGGGATATTACCAGGAACAGTCAGAAGAAAAGTCTTCTGTGTTGCAACACAAACTATTTGCTATCTTGTCTCCTTCCTCCATTTAAAAATATCAAAGATTAAGCACTATACAGTGTTGAAGGATGTCCCACTGTGACATTCACTAGAAAAGAAGTTCCCCTAGAATACAATAAATAGAAGACATTTTATGTTTAATTCAGTGAAGACATGATCATTGGTGCTTATAGAAGTAGGCAAAGGTGGTAGAGTTTTACCACCCTTTACTTTTACTGAGTCAAACTCAGTGGGTGTATGTATAACTGTGTATATAGAAGTCTCTAAGTACTGTATGATTCAGTCTGCTGTTCTTGTCCCCTACTTCATCTCAGTCATTTTTTTTCTCCCCAAATGCTCAGTGTTTCTGTTCAAAGAGGCTTCTTTCACCTTAGTGCTCCATCAATGCCTGTTTTCAGGCAGGAGCACAAAAGCATCGACTGCTAAATTGCCTGCAGCCTTCCCTGTTGGAGCAAACTTGAAGAGCTTCCTTAAGCCGCAGTATCCCTTTTCTTAACACTGTCACTCAGTATGTACGAGTGTTTGGAGCACCTGAGCCACGTGTCACACTCCTAGCAGCAGACCCTCTGTTGTTAGTGCCTCTCTAGACATGCTGCCAGCAGTATCAAAGGGGACGTTAATGAGCAGCTGGTCCTGTTGCTGTACAGCTCCCACATCCCACATTTGATGCCAGGATTTCTCTCACCTAATTTTACCTTTCTGAAAGTTTCTTCTGACTTCCCTCCAAAGCACAGGATCCTCTTTACCAAGGTTTTCAAACTCCCTCCCTTTTTTTTTTTTTCATTCAATTATTTTTTTTTCAAAGTTATTACAAATAACTCCAGTAAAACATATCCTCACATGCAATCCAGTCCCTCAGTAGGAATTCACCTGACTACTCTGGGACTATTTCAAGAGCTGTCCAAATATCTTAAGTTTGTCAGCTTTGTTTTAAGGTTTCAAAATTTGAGCTGCACTAAGGAAAATATATCCACTGTTTAAAATTTTGCAGTTTCAGTATGCCCAAGACCTAAAAAATTTGCTCTCTCATGTGACTAATAAAGTGTTTATCTTCACTTTTCATGTAGTTGCTTCAATTTTTTGCAGAAATGTAAATCTCTAGCATTCAAAAATTTCTCTCTCTACCTATGCTTTCCCTATGTTTTCTTTCCTGTGATCCTTTTCTGACTTTTCAGTTCATTCCTTTTCCCCTTTAAATCCTCTCCCACTTTCTGCTTTGCATCCTTTTTAAGTTTAAGTTCTACCATAGGAAGAATCTTTCCCATTCTCTGCACCACAATGTGCAGTGTATGCTCTTTTTTTATTGTTTGGTTGGAAACAGAATGACAGAATCACAGAACGATATGGGGTTGGAAGGGACCTCTGGAGATATCTAATCCAACCCCCCTGCCAAAGCAGGTCCTCCTAGAGCAGGTTGCACAGGAACGAGTCCAGGTGGGTTTTCAACGTCTCCAGAGATGGAGACTCCATCACCTCTCTGGGCAGCCTATTCCAGTGCTCTGCCACCCTCCCTCATGTTTAGATGGAACTTCTTATGTTCAAGTTTGTGCCTGTTACCTCTTGTCCTGTCACTGGGCACCACTGAAAAAAAGACTGGCCCCATCCTCTTCACACCTACTTTTTAAGTATTTATAGGTGTTGATCAGATCCCCCCCTCAGTCTTCTCTTCTCCGGACTAAAAAGACCCAAGTCCTTGAGTCTTTCCTCACAAGAGAGATGTTCTAGTCCCTGAATTATCTTCATAGCCCTTTGCTGTACCCTCTCCAGCAGTTACCTGTCCTTCTTGAATTGGGGAGCCCAAAACTGGACACAGTACTCCAGATGCAGCCTCACCAGGGCAGAGTAGAGAGGGAACATAACTTCCCTTGACCTGCTGGCCACACTCTTCTTGATGCACCCCAGGATGCCATTGGCCTTCTTGGCCACAAGGGCATATTGCTGGCTTATGGTCATCCTGTTGTCCACTCTTGCGGTTGCGGTCAAATTTACCAAAACCAGACTGACAGATAGCACCTCCCTCCCCTACCCCCAAAAAGAGAGGAGAGGAAGAAATAAGGAGGTCTTTTTCCTCAGAGCTGCTCTCCAGCAGGTCAGCCCCCAACCCGTACTGGTGCATGGGGTTATTCCTGCCCACGTGCAGCACCCTACACTTGCCCTTGCTGAATTTCATCAGGTTCATCTCTGCCCAAGTCTCCAGCCTTTCCAGACAAGAAAAAAAGGTAGTACTTCATTCAGGCATTAGACAATCATTAACCTGAAACAAAGGTAGAAGTAAAAGAAAGAAGTGACACCACTTAAAAATTGGGTTAATATTTGTTTCCCTGAATAATGGATACACTGACCTTTAAAGAGAGTTGGACAGTTCTGTCAGCATTCCATCTTGTTTTCTCTTTATGCCTATATAATTCCTCTTTAAAATGCAGTGTACACTTGTGCTCTGCTACAGTTGCAGCACAATTTCCCACTTATAACTTTTTGTTAAAAGACCCTTTCATTTTTTCTAAAAGTTCCTTTTTAATTAAAATTCTTTTATATTCATTAAATGTCAGAGCAGATTCAGGAAAGAGGAAAAGGAAAAAGAAAAATTAATATAAAATGCATGTACATATGCTCAGAAATCTTGTTAAGATTCTGTCCTCTATACTGAATTCTTTATTATAGGCTTTCTCTATTTTTCCTTTTTCTTTCTCTTTTTACTTATTCAGAAACCGAGAGTCCTGAAAAATTGTTATTTAGCTTTCACAGTAGGTAGCTCTGACTTGACAAGTGAGGTATGTTGGCCTTTTCTTTGGTTGTGTGCTCTCCCCTAACTGAATATTCACTGGAAGTAGATGCTCGTTTTATGACAATCATATGAGATGTAACTGCAGGTTGGCCCAGAGACCTCCTTGAAGAGTTACACCACAAAGGGATTTCATCTGAGCTTCAAACATACCTTTCTGAAAATGTCATATTTTTCTAGTCTTGCTGAAGAAAGAGACAAATGGAAACACCATATTATCTAGTCTGATCTTCTATATACCACAGATCAATAAGGTTCACACAAATACTTCACAATATCTAAAGATTTATTTAAGCCAGATGTTTCAGTTCTCAAATTGCTGCAGGTAGAAGCAAAGACAGACCAAAACGTAATCAGTGCCTTATGTTTCTTCATGGCTGGAAAACTTACAGTGAGATGATCCCAGCAGGCAAATCATGTCTGACACAGCAATTCTTCCTTCTGTGTTTCCTCATACAATGTCTACCAAGCCTGGGAGAAAATTTCCTTATTTATACAAAGCCAGAACCCAGTGTTAGCCTAGCCTAGGTAAGTGAGCTCTGTGCTGCAGGGTCCTCTGTGTTACAAAGCTGTTGCAAAGCTGACCCACCCTACTCGCTACCCGCCTTGATTTTATACATATATAAATACACATATATAAAATACATACTTTATATATGTATAAAAATATATACATATATATGTAAAGAAACAGCAATTGCTTATTTGATTTCTGTCCATTACTTTTTCAGGTCAATTTAAAAAAGACTGACTGAACTAGAAGCACCCAGACTGGAGAAAGAGATTGCCCTGGAGGCTAATCAGGAGGGGAAATGTGGAGTTGATATTCACCAGCTCCTGTGGGATGGCTAAGGCTAAGAGGCTCTGCAGAAACTTAAGAGAGAGCTTATGTTTATATTTGTGATGCCATTCTCTTGCACTGCATTCAGCCGGCATGGAGCAGTCCCTGCCTGCCCTATCAGACTCTCTGAAAGAGGGTGGCTGAGTCCACTGTATCTTTTGGGAATGCTCTTCAGCTGTGCTGGCTCTGGAGCCACACCTGGGGTTTGTCATGGATGGCTTTGGTCAGCCTGGAGCACAATCAGTGACCATTCCAGCAGTTTGGCTCTGCAAATGACAGACTCCTGGTGCTCAGGTGGGTTCCCTAGAGCTGTTTGATGTGTCCATGTAGGCTCAGTCTTAGGGACTGGAAAGGGTGACAGGGTGAAAGAAATTCTGTAGGTAGTAGTTTGCTGCCATGTGGAAGCTGCTGTGTAACTCCCTAGAAGAAAGGACATGCCCTGTGGGCTGAGAGAGATGCATAAAGTTTAATAACTTTATTATTACTTTCCATTTTATGTTTCTTGCTTTGATTTTTGCTATTTGAAAATTGTTCTGTTCTTCGTGTAATAATATTTGGATTTTTATAGTTAAAGGTCTTCAGACTTTCTTTAGAAACTGCTATAGGAGAGGCAGATTCACATCAAAGCCCTGGCCAGCTAGTCCCAACAATCTCTGTTACTTGAGAAACATATAGAGAAAAACACAAGAGAATTACCACAGACCGGTTGCATACAGGAGAAAATGAGATTTTTTTCCTAGTCCTGCCAGAACCCAGTTGAGTCCCAAAGGGTAAGATTTAAAAGTGCTTGTCTGACAATGTAACTTCCTATTCTTTTCTAGCAAGCTACTTTCTTATTAGAAACAAAGGGCTGTAGGATGGTATTCAAGACTTTTTCACTGGTGGGAGTAACCTGGGATTTAACTTCGACAGCCTTTCTTGTTTGGAAACAAGTTAGGAGAAACTTGATCTTTAAGGTCCCTTTCAACCCATTCTATGATCCTATGATTATGATTCTATGATTCTATGACTTATTATCAAACAGAATGGTTTATGACATTTAAAACAATCCCAATTGCATGTTCCATTCCTTGCACTAAAAGTGCAGCTTTACAAAGGGCCAAATTAATTCAATTTACAGGAGAGCACTTTGAAGCTTCTATTTCCTGACAAATAATGGACTATGCACTTATCGTTCTGAGTCTTAAAGCCTAACTGCAAAGCAGTTAAGTCAAGAGGACTCCTTTTCCTCACAGGACAGACGCTGATTAGACTGCTTTACAACCAATTTGAAACTTTCAGGAAAAGAAGTCTTAAAATCCCTTAAAACACTTTTTTGTTGTATTTCAGGTAAACTTTATTTTTTTTTTTAATGTGGGTGGCTAGGGATGAGAAATATTTTCTTGAGACAGAATAAAATTTTAGACTATAGCTTAAATATTTATTAAACTGATGATGGAGGCTGGTATACTGAGAGGTGTCTCAATAGTCCTGGTCTCAGAGCAAATGGTCAACTGCCAGTGACAAAGAGCAAAAAGATCACATTACATTTTCTCTTTTTAGTTTTTAAGACTATAAAGGCAGTGCTTTCTTTAGTTTATGATAAATGCTGAGGTGGAAGCTTCTCTTAACAGAGTTTTGGTTTCATACTATTGCTGACAATTCATGCTGACAGGACATCTACTTCTCATTGTCTCTTTCAGAACTGAATGTCAGTATTTTTCCACAAAACAAATAATCTTGCTCCTGGTCGTCATTCTCTTTTCTGCCAGAAGCAGGCAGTGTGTATTCTGATCTGGAACTATGCTGGTGTGTGTAACAGTTCAAAGACTCCCTGTGTGCTGTGCTGAACCTTTCTGTGTCTTCCATGTCCCAGGCTCACTTGAATCCACCATCCTAGCCACTTGGTCCTATCTGCCATTGCAGAGAGAAATTCAAGAGAAAAAAATTTACTCAGGTTGTTCTCTGAAAGTACCTCAACCCTTTTCTTAATAAGGTTCAAAAGAACTACAGTAACTGGGAAGCCTGGTAGTGTGTCTCAGGAACTGCTGCAATTCAAAGATTTCTAGGTGATGTCTGAGAGATGCAGTGCAGCCACATATATCAGCAGATCAGAAACTCCATTTTTTTTCTGCTCCCACCTCAACAGGCAAATTTTTAAACTCCATGGCTTCACTCACATATTTCTTCTGGTAGAAGCCAATGTAAAGATGGTACATTCTTTTGTGTAGGTGTAGCTCTGTTTGGATATTTTTGTAACTTGATAATATTAATCCTACAAGCTACATTTATCATTTCTGTCAGTGCTACTCAGATAGCAGGAATGAGGTTTGTGCTCCTACTCACCTCACCAAACTTTCATCCACCAGGGAATAGAGAACATGCTGGGAGACAACTCACATAATAATACCAGCATCTCAATGCCAATGAAGCAATGAAAGGGAATTAAAGATGACTTTGAATTTGCTGCACGCCTGAAGGAGTAAGAAGAGAACAGGAACACCCAGTTGGACTGCTTTTGTTTACAGCAACACATTTTAGTTATGATTTACAGTTGCATAAGAATTCTGATCCATTGAACAAAGCGCAATTCGTCAAGATGAACAAGTTCCTTGTATGAAATCAAAATAAGCCTTTGAAAAACCACTATGATATAAATGGATTTTCAGACTCCTTAGGAACAGAAAGAATCAGGGAGAAATATAGATTATTTATGCATGATTTTTCTTTGGAACTTACACTGTTAGAGCATCTCATGAGCTATATTGCTTCCTTAATGTTAACTGAGCAATAAAGATGTAAAGCAGGTGGCAGTATGGTCCTTTATGATTTCTTTTGAATTCTTTATTGTTTATTAATATTAAAGTATTATTTCCCTAATTCTATGCTAGCATCTTAAGATTTTACAGCCTTATAAGTCTTCTTTCAGTAATATTTTTATTTTCAAGGTTTAAAAACATTTTCAGGCTTGTTCCAAACATCAGTTACCACTGGAAATCCTTTAAGATCTGCTTATTATGTGATTTAGTTTTACAACTGTGGAGAACAAATAACTGTTCATTATTTTTCATTGTGCTAGTCCAAAATGGATTAGTAAATATTACTGCCAAATCTCTCCAAGTGTCGGTGTGGGAACTATCCAGATGCAACTAAAGTTAATAAAAGGCTTTCTGTTAACTTGAGCAAGAAGCGGTCTGAGCCCTGGCAGAGTAAATGAATTTGACTGATTTCGTACCGAGATGGACTCCTCCTGCTCAGAGAACTGATGCACTGCACAGTGTTAAACAGGGCCTCGGTGGTGCTGCAGGTTTGGGAGAAAGGCTTCATGATGAAGGCTCACAACTGCAGAATTTAGGCTCACTCACTGATCATCTGTAAATGATGGCACTGAAATAGACCCTTGCATTTCTTTCTCCCTTCTGCACTAAAACTGTACAAAGTGTGCTACTTGTTGCATCTTGCAGAGCTATTGCAGTTCCCAAATAGCCATTTAATTTGTATGCAAAACCTCTTTTCTATGCAGTAGTTTCTGTAGCTAATTAAACCATGCAATAAATACCATAACAAATGCCAGTACCTAATAAAGTTGCACACAAATAAAAGTCTCACTCTACTCAGAACATAATCGTCTGTAATATTGCCACTGCTAGTAATGGGCCACAAGTTTTGTAATGAATTTGCCAAGTCTCAGGACTGAGGCTTAACAGGCATACTCAGTCCAAAATTTTCTTGACCTGTTGCAGCTTTGTCTTACTTGTTTCAGCTGTGACAATAATTTCTGTAACTGACCTGATGTTTATGGCTAATTTATTTTATTTTTATCATGCTTCAGCAGGGGTGTTGGACTAGATGATCTCTAGAGGTCCCTTCCAACTCTGACAATTCCGTGACAATCTTTGTTATGGCACAACCATAGGTTTACATAGGTAGCAACAACTACAGTTTTTCTACATAGAATGAGATATTTCTAACTCTGACATAATGATGTAGTGTAGAGAAATACAGGCCTGGTACAAAACCAAGGCTAGTGAGTAGTGAAGCTACAGAAGGAGGGCAGTCATGAGGTGGTAAAAGACGGAGCATCCACTTGATACTGGAAATCCCATGACTATAAACAGCTCACCCATAGTCAGTTAAGAAAACCACAGAACTGGACAAAACTGGTTTTAAGTGTCACAAAGAGAACAAAGAAATGGCATCTAGCATACATAAAAGGCATTATATATAGACCATTCAAGCATAATGTAGAGCTGTAGATCAAACAAGAAAGAAAAAAGGCTTAAAAGTATGATAGCAAACACAGAAATTACTCCAAGAGTATCCTAGAATGAGAAAAAAGAAACCAGCAAAATGAATATTATATTCCTCTCAGAAAAGGACTCCAGGTGCTGGCAACTTGATGTGACACCTCACCACTGTCACTAGACTGAAACCACGAATGTTAGGACCCAGATGAACAGGGGAATGGCAGTCATAAACACCAGAAAAAGGGGTGGAAGCTAAGAAATGTGTGTATAAAAATTTTAATTGTATATTATTCTTTCTTTTTCTGTAACGTTCAGATCTGGAGTAATAATGACTAGATTCTGAAGATTTCCACTATACTAACAGTAAATTCTTGGTTTCATGTATATATATAATATGTATTTCTGCCTTGCCCATAACTCGAGATTTTGAGCGTAATACATGCTCTCATCAGTAACAAAAGGCAGTGATTTTAGTGGGGTTCAGGACTTCACACAGCAGACCAATTTTATGTCTGTTAAGTTATGCAGCAATGCATTTCAGCCCCAAATTTCCCTCAATGTTGTCTAAAACCTGGAAGACTTTTTCTCCTGTGGCAGCACTTCTAAACCAGCTTTTACTTGCTTCTGCCTCCCACACCAGTCCCAGCTCCCTTGGAAACTGGTGGCATCTGCCTGCTAGCATGGTACACCTCAAAGCATGTATGCAGCACACTGGGCTCAAACCTTGACCCTTCGTTCATCACAAGTCCCATGTACTTCAAGAACAACGCAGAAGCCCCCAGGCATCTCATAGAAAATTACAGCTGTTACCCTGTGCATATATAAATCTGAATCTCTGTCAGTATTAAGCATGAACAGTGATTTTCATAAGATATTAGCAACTGCCTCTCAGAAATTAGTTTTTCTATGTGATAAGTACCAGCTTGTACTTCTGTAATTTATTTTATTTCTACTTTACTAGTTAGCATAATATAATATATTTCCTGTTTATGTTAAAGATTCAGGATGTGGCTAATTTAGCATTGCTGTTATCCTTAATTTTTTTGGAGAAAACGGCAAAAGTCTAATCTTTGAGCTACATTTCAAATCTGATTGTTTATAAAGCATCCATTTTATTAAAATTGGAGTCTTAGAGAATGACAACACAAAAACTAATATTTCTTTCCTCCCTTATTTCCCCAGTGGGGAAGGAATATGTTTTTCCACTTCAATTAGTTTTCAATCTCCCTCCTGCAATATGATCAAAATGTTTCATGCTGGCCAAGTTATTAGTGACAACTGAATGACACATGAAGAGTTGTATCTAAAATGTGATTTAACAGACTGGTTGAGTCCTAAACACAGAGCAGACTGACTTTCAATGGACCAGTTCAAATTCATTCCCTGTATTATGGGAAAAGTAATTCCACTATTTGTTTGAACTACTGTTGACAGGATATTTTAAAGTCTATGTTTTTCTGGCCTCTTAAAACCTTCTCTACCTGTTCCATTGCCTATTAACATACTTGCTCTAACAAGCAGTAAGTCTAAAATTTTCCATTCTCATCAGCCAACTCTGAGCAGTTTCCTAGTTAGTGAGCCCAAACCTCCGAGACATTTTGCAGTATAGATTTTTGTTGTATTTTCTTTACAAACCCTCTGTGTAGCTATCCTGGTGGTTCCTGCAAGAACTTGTCCAGAAGAAAATTCTGTGCTAAGTACAGTGCAGGTCAGAGAACAGAGTTGCAATCTCAATTTCCTAAGTGTTAACTTATGTGCTGATAGAGAGTGAACTTTTCATTTCTAGTTCTGAGACTTTATATCTACCAAAAATTGGTGCTTAAGATACATCCTATAATATCACAGCTCAGTTTTGTTGGGTAATGGAACATAAAATGAGGTTGTAATGAAATAAAGGCAACTCTTAATAGGTAATATATGCATTTGGTAACTTGGGCCACACATTTCCATGATGTGCACATAGCAAGAGTGGGTTACTGCTGCAGGAACTTGAGGCAGGGTGTAGAAGAGAAATACAGCCCTGAGACAGTTGCTCACATAAGAAAATAACTGGCACCAAACTGTCATTTGCTTTGTTCCACAATACCAATACCTTAAGGGGACACAAGCTGCTACATGTAGCCTAAGAGGCTACAAAGCTTCTTTGAAATATTTGCACAGTCTTTCTGCTCTGTTATTATCCCCTGTAAAATTGTGAAGAAAGGGGATGTGCCACTCACATCTAAAGCTTTGTCAGGGCCACTTCAGCTCTTGTTTTGAACTTTTTACTGGTTTTGAAAGAATTTTTGAAAGAATTGTCTGTCTTGGAGGAAAGTATGTATGTTTTGTCTAAAGGCATCCCCAGAGACCACTCTGAGTGCCATTCACCCTTTTCATGTGCTGTCTTCCAAAAGTCCAGACTTACATTTGTCCTCAGCTGGTATTTGGAACAATCTTCCTGCTACTGTGAACTGCTCCCACAGGCTCCTTAAAGCAAACATCAGCAGAGCATGTTCAGTATCCCTTTAATCCAAATGTGCTTACTTGAATGTCCTTTGAGGCATAAGGTGGCCCCAAGTTAAAAAGCACTTGATTTTACGGAAGTGTTTTACTGTTCGCAATATGTTTTGTCATTAATAGCTGTGATACTGGAAATGTATTTTATTTCTCTAATCCATCACTTCTGAGCTTACCTGTTAGCTGTTTACTACTGCCAGAGAAAGGAGCTCTCAGCAGATGCCATGAGTCCCATAAAAAATATATATTTTTATAAACTCAGACATGCCAGAGTGAGGATAGAAGGGTGAAAGAAAAAAATAATCTAAAAGCCTCATTCAATGTATATCTTTCATATTAAAACCTTTTAAAGCACAAATGCTTCTTACCTTGCTTGTGTTACAGTAGGCTATTTCTCAAATTTTATGAACAAATGTTAGTGGGTTTCTGTGTTGTAATTTCCTCAAGCTTTTCCATGGTGGTATGAAGTATTGGCAGTAAAGATAAGAAAGCTTTTCTGGAGCTCTCTGTTTTGCAGTGTGAAATACCATTTCACACCCTGTTCTTGCTGACACTCATGGGCAGCTTTATCAGTCTGAGATGTGTCCTTTCACACCTAATACTCTGTGCCCTAACTAGAGTTAAATCTTACAGACCAGTAAAGCAATAGTAAGCTACTATACTATAATTTTAAAACATGATTTGAATTTTATGCAGCCTTCGATGAGAGTACACAGAAGTAGAAAAGCCACTGCCCCACACAAGAAGTCAGTCATAGACTGTATCCTGCCCTTGGCAACAGCAGAGCAGATGCCTGTAGAAAGTCTAAGACTGAAGACCAGCATGGAGCAGCACTTTCTGCTGTGGAAGCTGTATCCAGACCACTACATTGAAGTATAGGCAGAGTAGACATATGCTCCATGAAATGGCCTTAGTTTTCTTTGGATCTCTTTATATATAGGTCTACCAAAACATCCTACAGGAACAAAAAAAAAAAAAAAAAAAAATAATTTTTTTCAAGAGCTATGTAGGCTATATGTAGCAGTGTTTCCTACCCTTCCCTGTACCTGCTATGGTACCCGCAACTTCTTGTATCTTGAGAAACAGGCCAGAAGCATTCCCATGACCTCCTCCAAGTCATCTCTTGCATTAAAGACTCCCATAATTTCCACCTTGAGCTGTGGGGTCCTTTACCAGGTTGAAGAGTTCTTAATAAAAATAGTCTCCTTGGAAGTTTAGAAGCCATTTTCTTGCTTTCCTTCTGCATGGCTTTCCTACTTTGCCATAGGCTCATTCAGATAGAGAATATGAAGAATATTCAGTTGAACCATAAGCACTTAAACTGAGACAATGAGTTTGTTCTCTAGTCCCCTTCTAATCATTCATATTACTCTATTTGCTGGGTTTTTTAGCAATAACTGAGGGCTCTCTTGACATTCTCACAGAACTATTTGCCCTGACCAGGTAGAGAGTTATTTTAATGTCATTATTGTTATTAGTTTGGTCTGCTTTTTCCCATTTACAGTATTTCCTAATGGACTGCACAGAGTTTCTATCACTTTATTGTCTGCTCACTCAGCATGGCCTTCACCCCTTCAAAGACAGATTTAGTTGTAATATTTTAAATAAGAACAGTAAATTTTGTCCTCTCACTATCTACATCCTTTTAGATCAGTTATGTATGCATTGAAACGCGTACATCTCTCTGAAATTCTTCTAGCAACTTGTCTTTATTGATAAATTTGACCTTTTGCTCTTCCTTTTTCCATCCTTTCATGAATTATGAATCAACAAAAATGATGATCCCTTTCTCCAGTAACATCTTGATTTGTTCGATGACATCTGATGAGGGAAGCTGCCAAAAACATATTTAGAACCCTAAATGCTATTTATCTGCTGAAACATCTTTATCTACAAGAAAGGACAGTTACTGTCAGATGCTGTTTTCCTTTATCAGGCAAGGACTCCCCTTGCCTATATCAATACTGTCAATAGTCTTATTTTGATAATTACTCATCTAGCATTCAGCTAGAAATTACTTCAGGAAAGGCTTTCAGCCTGTATTTTAAAGCAAATAAAATACAAAAATCACAGTGAGTTCTTGTACGGTGACAGCTTTTGAATTAAGAGAAGTGATATGTGTAATGGACATAGGAGTTCCTCTATATTCATGAGGCAGATGATTTATTATCCAGAGTGAATCCAACGTGATCATGAAACTCAATTTTAACAGTTCTTATGGATAACCATTTCCAAGAGTTCAGTCAAGAGCTGAGCCTCTCATTGTTTCCCTTTACTGTATATGAATGGGAAAGGGGAGGGTTTTTTCAGTTGTGTTTGTTATTGTAAGTGACACAGTTGTGTGATCCAGACATTTTTCCATCTCTTTTATTCTTGACTAGTCATGAAATATGAAAAATGAATTTACCATGGTAAAATTAGATTCCGCTTCAATACAAAATTTCTGCCCATTTTATTCTTTATTATTTTGCACTGTAAATGGCAGCAACACTTGCTACATGGAAATCTAATTATTTTTGCACAGAGCGCTTTATTTAGCCCAATATGTCATAGACATAAGAGTAACTCAAGGACGCAGCAAATGAGAAAAAAAAAAAAATGACAGGGATAAAAGCAGCCAGAGCAAGTGTTTTAATTTAGTGGAGGCCAGTTGAAATGGTAGGACATGGATTATACTAATGGTATTATTTTTCTTCTTTTTTGAAGAAAAATGTAGCTAAGATGCTAAAAGCTTTGCATTTCCCTTCTGTACAACAAACAGATGATTGCATGTAGTCCAGAGCTGGTAAAGACCAGGAGCTTAGAATTTTTGGAGTGGAGTACTGTGCCAGAGAGCGAACCTACTCATGCAGCTAATTGCTGGAAGTCATTTCGTTGTGAAATACAGGAAGAATCTTCAGATAAGAGAGGGAGATTGAGGCTTGGGGTATAATATAAATACAAATGGAGAATTAGAGACAGGGGGAGATTATCTGGAGGTAAACTGCAGTGTACACCAGTAAGCTTTTTACATAGTTCACTTAGTTGCGTACTGTAAAGCTGGAAATTAAGAGAACATTTCCAAGTCCCATTCTGCAATTTATTTGCTTCTGCTTCTTTTTCTGAAAAGCTGTGGTACACGCTTATTATTCTAAGAAGTGTGGTATGGTGTGTGATTTTTTACTGCCCTTGAGTTGGAGCAAAGTGTATGGGCAGATTTTAAAGGTGTCTGTTCTGTGTGTGTACATATACACATACATATGTACAGATACAGAGACGCACACATATCTATGGTACCATGGATGATTTTTTTTTGTTTGTTTGCCCAACTGGAAACTAAAGGCCTTCCGCTTTTAACCCTTCTCAGTTGACTTGTTTCAAGGTTTCCTCTGATGAACAGGATCCTGTAAGAACAGGATCCAACATGGTGGATCAAAGACTGTGCTGCTGAATATTCAACTTTCTTCAAGATAAATAAGAGCTGGTTTGTAACCCATATATCCCTCTAGACACTTAAGTGAGGCTTTCTCTTAAAGAAAACACTGGCTTTTTTTTACTCTTCTGCTGCCTTTTACACTGACAATAAATAAGGAGGGATCTAACATGATAATAAAACATTTTGGAATCCATTTGAGAAATGTTTCAGTAATATCTCTTACCCTATTCAACTAGAGCTTCAGATAAAGTGATAAATAGGCAGACCTTCCACACCACCCACCAAAGACATTATAGAGACCCACCAAAGACATTATAGAGAAGCCTGTTTTATTTTCTCCTTGGGATTAGGGGAACAAATCATTATGAGTTAAATAGATTTCTTGGGAAAGGAAGAGTTTCTTCAGCTCCACAGAACTGTGCAGCTGCAATTTGGTCCTCACTTCCCAGACCCTTGCCTCAGAGGGAAATCAAATCAGAGATGCTAAGGAGTAAGTAGATTACTGGGCTGAGTTTATGATGTTTACTGAAGATTATAAAAAGATTATATAAGGCATACCCTCATTTTCTTCAATTTCATCTTGACCCAGTAAATCATCTTATGTGCAGTTGTCTTGGATTCTCACCAAAGAACAACTACTTTTAAATCGACATTTTTATTTTATACTTCACGCAGATATCTTCCTTTGAGAATAAGAAACGGCTATCATATAAGTACGCTTTACTTACAAAGAAAAAAGCAATTAGCATTTCACTCCAATTACCCTATGTAATCATCATTTTTAGTATAATATTAAATTCATTGTTCTTTGGAAAGTGTTCTCTGAATGTTTATGCTAATTCATTGGATATAACCTTTATCTTTTATCTATTTATCATAAACCAAATTAAATGAAACAGGAATTATGTCAAAAAGAAATTTTTCAGGCAATTTCAAAGCATTGTTTGAATTTTTATTTTTGAAGATTTCCATTACAATTAAATATGAATAAGGTGTAATTAGTTTACATTTAAATAAAATATCTTGTCTTGAAATACAATATAGATATGTCAGGAAGATGAAGCTCTGTAAAAATATTGATGTGAAAACTATGCTGATTATTTTTTTTTCCTCATTTTAAGTTCTGGTTTTCATGAAGTGATATTTTCTGATGAAATGAATGTTTTCCCCTGAAAAGTTCCTGCTAGGTCTAATTTCTTCTGAAATGACTTCTGCTGTATAAATCTGTGGTTCAACTTCAATTAAATTATCTTTTTATTGTCTCCCACAAACCAGGAGACATATGATATTATCATCATCTCTGTGGAGACAAGTTTCAGACATTGATTTTATTAAAAATAGTAATTAATTTCTTTATAAATTTTTCCAAGATTCAGTTAAGTAATTATTACTCTGAGCTATAAAACACAAAGATGTATGTAAAATGTCATTTAAATATTAAAATATTTACTTTTATTTGTTTTCTTCATAAGTTTACAGAGAAAGTTGATATAATGCTATGCTGTTAGATAGAGTCAAGTACCATAAAAAATTATCTAATGTCAGTGCCCAAGCACAGAAAAAGTTCATGGCATATAACACTATGAAAATGAAAGGTTAGAAATGTTTGAATCAACTACTTAAAAGTTAAGCAACAAAAACACAGGTGTTGTTTAAATGTTCTCTTTTGTGAACACACATGAATGATTTTACACACTGAAGATTTTAAATTCATATTTTTGCAAATATCAAGCAATCAAAGCATGTTTAAAATACTAAAAATATATATTAATATCAGAAATATAGCTATCATGTTTGTGGGGGACATCTGTATTCTGTTCCAGGCTGAATATACTTTTGGATTTTGATTTGCCGGTTGGCAGAAAAGTTGGGAAGATTTTATCACAGTTCTAAAACTAGCAGTTGTCCTCTGTGCTTTGCCTTGGAACAGCTGCCACGAGAGACCCCTGCACCTCTGAAGAACAGGCTAAAACTAATCAGCTCTCTTCTGACACCAGATGTTAGCCAAGCTGGTTGATGGGGCTAATGTGGGCTACTATGATTGTCATGTGTATGCTTCCTGCTAAAGAATGGCTGCAGATATTCTTAAAAAGCACCTACAGCTTTCAGCTATGCACAAACTCCACAAGTCTGTTATCATCAGATATTATCCTAATGTTGCAGTCATCTATTCTCCTTCTCCCCCAAAACTTCTTTTAAGATTGATGTTGCTTCTCTCTCTAGTCTTGGTTTTAATGACTCTGTTGGAGCCATATAGCTCCCACCTTCATTTCTTATTTAACAGAAAAGGGGAAAAGAAACTGACAAGAGCAGTGTAGATTTATATTATTTTGTGGATGACAGAAGCTGCAAGAAGAAAATGCCAGAAGCTGAATAAGGACAAACCTGTCTGACGGCTGAATTCAGGCAGGCTGACATATTCAGTGACCCACAGAGGTGCTGGGAGCGGTTAGTAGGTGCCTCTGTTGGCAGAAATCTGGGGCTCGATGAAGAAGAATTTCAGATTTCCTCTCTTGCAGCAAAATGTCTTGCTCTTTTTCTTGCGCAACCAGTCATGGGAGACATAATGGTCCACCACCACCTTCGCACTGGAGCCTGATTCTTTTGCCCAGGATACTGACAGTTTTCCCAGTTTTATCAAAAATCCACACTACTTTGGAGACTTCAGTCCTAGGAGTCATGACTGGGCATTCATTTTCATTCTGTAATAAATTTGTGGAAGAGGAGAGTAACAGGACATGTCTACATTCTTTACACCTTTGGAATTGCTACAATTTAGGGTGCTTTTACATAATGCTTGGTGACAGCTTCGTAGTCACTTCAGGTTTCTTTTTCATATCACAGTAGTAGCTCTTTATCTTTATTGAGCAGAACATTTAGGAAATACCAACGTTTATTTTTTCTTGCCTTCTCCAGAGTATTGTAGCTTTCTTTGCTACTTAAAATATATGCTCTATTTCAGACTGAACTAAACGCTGCTCTAAACATAGTTGCGTTGCACTGAAAGGACTTTCTTCAACTAAACATTGATCATATATATTGTCTTCATGGCATTTAAATACAAAAGAATATGTGGTCTGATAAACTAACTCACCAGGGTGTGTGTAGGGTGTGGGTGGTGACACAAATTTGTCTTTGCCAACCCTCTGGAGAGAGGTAAAAGTAAGTCTGTAAACTAAGGTACCTTGCTCTCTGCATGCTCCTTCCTTTAGCTGTGGATGAAACATAGCTGATTTGAAAATCATATAAGAAACGCTGCAAAAGCTATGTTGTGAAAAGACAGCTGATGATCTGGACGAGGAGATGGCAGGGGCTACACACAGACATGGGGGAGGAGACGCAATCTGTGACAGTCGTCAGTCAGCAACTGGCACCTTGTCATTGGGCTATTTCATCACACAAATGTAAGATGACTGTCAATGCCTCCAGAAAACCATTACTATGTGAAGGGGCTCGCTCTGCTGCCCACATATCCAGATGCTGAAGGCCTTGCTTGTCCTTGTCTAGCTGCAGGTTATTATTACACACTAAAAGAAGCTCTCATATGTTACTAGTGCACTGGGATTTAAGTGGTGGTAAAGCAATGAATGGTGCTGTGAGGTAGTAGTAATTTGGTAAGCAGCTATTATCTGGCCCAGAAATTATAGTTCAGTATGAATGAATGGGCTTCCAGCACTCCACAGGCTGTCTCCCCAGTGCCTGTCTCCGAGATCCTCCTACCCCAGGCTGCTGTAGATATTTATTTTTGCCTAAAGTATTTCTGTTGATGATCTGCAGACCTTGATACAGATTCATGTGCATTAACACAGATAATTGCCTGGCTGGGTGCTCACTAAATCTACCATCTAAATGCCTGGACAGAAGGGGCTCTATTTTGTCTGGGTAATATGGGTAGCCATAAGATTTCAGTGTTCACTGCTGTTTTAAACTGTTATAATACATTTTACTGCTTTGGCTAATGAACCTGAGCCTTAATATTGGAACATCTGATAGAAGAAAGTTTAATTACATATGGAACAGCTGTAAGTTGGTGCTTAAATACGCATTTAATCAGATGAAAATAACATTGCTTGGAATGCTCTTGAATGTTCATGTGTCCCTTGTCATTCATATTATTAGGACATGTAAAAATGAGGAAAAACTTCTGGTGAAGAGGGATATGCTACTGAGTGATTGTTTCCAGATCCAAGTCAGAAAAATGAAAAGTGCATTATTGGGCTAGAGCTTTGCCTAAAAAGCTCTTGTGACTTTTCTGAGTTTTTAATCAAAATAAATAGGGTACCAGGAACACCAGGAACAGAATCTGAAAATTATTACTAAATTTTGAAGTGGAGGAGACAAAG
>KZ506017.1:208427-221974 GCA_002844005.1 Limosa lapponica baueri
CGGTGACGAAGAGGAGTCTCTTTACTTCATCATTGGGACCCCCGGCGACCACCACCAGGAGGCACTACGCAGGCGCAAAGGGGCAGACAATATGGAAATGGACTCGAGAGACTAATTTTAATACGAAATGGGACAGGGCATACATATGTATAGGCATCTTGCAACATATATTGAATATGTATGGATTAGTAGCATAAATATGGAACTTTTAGATCTTAAGGGCGTGCACAGTTTGGTGGGACGACCCCCTGTGCTGCCCGGCGCTGAATAAACATACCTACTTTACAACTTCTCTAAGTTGTGGAGTTCCATTCCGCACGTCAATATTCCTTCTGAGAATGTTGCATTTATGCCTTAAATTCAGCACCTCAGAAATTTGCCATAGAGACTTTAAAAAGAAAAAAAAAGGAGCTGTTACTGTGTTTCATGATGATTGAGGAAACGCAAATTGTTTGCAGAATTGTTTGCAGCCTTCCTTTGAAACTGTAATTCCAATATGAGAAGGAAAAACTCTCAGACCATGGTTGGCTGCAAGTGTTTACTGAGCAGAGAGAAAGCAGGTGTATTAGTAAGCATCGTTTGCTGCCTTGTGCAAAATAGCAATGGCTAAACTTCAGGGAGCTGTAAAGCATCACATGCCCTGGAATGCTGGTGCCATTCAAACCTAGCTCGGTTATCTGTCCCGACCACTGAATGACTCTTTTATGGTCTGTTTCCGAATGTTTTCCTCTCATGGAAATAAGGGCTTAGGAAAAGAGAATGGGATAACGCACACCTGGGCAGCATCCCAGCGTAGAAATAAAGTCCATAGTAATCCAGGAACGGGATGTTTGTACTGTGTGGAAGCTGACCAGCCTCATAATCCCTGTCACAGAGGGTGAGTAACCACATAGTCAAATGGAGCTGATGAGGAATCGTTAATATCAAACCTAAATAAACATTAGATGTGAAGCAACAAACACTTAAACATCCAGGGTAACATGAGCCCTGATGAGTAACACAATTGTGGTGGTGTGCTCTCCCTGTTTTTTTCCCCCTCTTCTTCCCTTCCTCCTCCCCCCTACCCCAGCTCCTGCTTGGGCTTTGGCCACCATGGCCATCACAACATCAGCTGTGATAACTTGCACCTGGACTTTGGGGGATGGCTGGCAACATAGCCAAAACACTGTCTGGAGTGGGGACCTAGATATTTTGTTCCCATGAGAATATGACTATAGGTCAATTATCCTACTCTATAAATAGTGGACTGCTCAAGACAGACATAAACCATTGACCAAGTCTGGGACTAGGATTGGATCCAGCCGCACCTAGACTCCTCTCTGAGAAGGAGTTTAGAAAACAAGGGGGTCCTTTCTGAACCTCATGACTCAATGGCAGGGTCTCCCTGACAGCTTGTCTCACCCTGTCCTCTCTGCAGTAAATAATAGAGTGTACCTTGACATCGAATCTCGTAAAACACTATCAAGTTTACTACTGGTTTTATGGCATTTACTACTGATTTTGTTAAATCACTGTTTCACCTTAATAAATATTTCACTACTTCTCTCTTACGAGTGAAGTTAATCACTCTGCCGGTTTCTGATCACAGCACCATAAGTGGCTTGTTTACCATGAGATACAAACGAAGCCTCATAAACAGTGGTTCAGGGAATTTTTTAATTTGATGATGAAATGTTGATAAACCAAAAAGCTAATTTTTCATTTGGTATTAAGTAATGGTATATTGCACAAATACCATTCCAGCTGAAGGTTCAGCCAATTAACAAGGCAGTTCACTAAAAAGATTGAATATTATTGGAATGGGGGAAGATTGTTAAGCACCAGTTGCAGACTACCTTTAAGAGCATCATATCTGTAACACATGCTAGCTGTCAATTCTCCTGGGAAATGCATAAAAAAATGTTGCACACATCAAATAGTCCTTTACACAGTGTACTCTCCAGCTTCTGGAAAACATCACTGTGGATATTTATTACTAGAGAATTTTCATTTGTTTCATCAATGAAAGCTGATACTTGTGCCCCATTAAAAAAAATAAAAATCGAGTGCTTGAATGTAAGATCACATATGGTAAATAAAAATATTCTTTCTTTTTTGGCTGCTGTAACAGTCAGTCCTAAAACTGATGGAAAATGCAGAAGAGGGTCTAGGATAGAAGAGATTATTTAGATAAAGTACATTACACTGGAAGACTATCATTTATATTATTATCCCACAATGTATAAGTCTCCCAGAAGACCTGACAGTGATCCAACAGATGTGGATTGATATGAGGCATGTACAAGGCATCCTTCTCATGATATGTGATTTATAAAATAGGGTGGCAGTCTTAGAAATTAAATAGATGAACAGACTTTCTGCTCAAGCTGCACAGGACAGAAAAAATAAGGAATAAAAGAAAAGTGACAATTTGGAGATCTCCAAAAGAGGTATTGTACTCCTTCCTCTGCGTTATGTTTCAAACTGCACAAAAGGGAACAGAGTTAAAAGCAGAGTCCTCAAACAGTAGTTATAAATCAAAACATCCTGGACAAATGAAGGGAGGGGGATGTGGGGCTGACTGGCAAAGCAGTGAGGTGCAACACAAGACAAGAAGAAGAAGGAGAAAACGGCACAGAAAGGATGTAGCTTGAAAGCATCAGCAAAGGTGTGATCCCTGTGTGTAGCAGGAGCAGCTCCCCAGGCTGGCACTGCAGCTCAGGGTGGGAGCACAACACTACTGAGCAGGACTCCTGCTTACACAGTGACAAACAGAGAGCTTGAATGGACAGCATGAAAAAGAGGTTTCAGCCCACCTTATCTGTCTGACTCTAAGGTATAAGTTTTGAGATGGGGGTTTTGCTTCTGTGGTTGAATGTTTTGCCTCTGCAAACAATTTGCCAACAAAAAAACTTGCTGTTTCCATCTGAAGCTGCTCTAAGTATTTAAAGTACTCTCATATGAAGCTGCAAGAAGCAGCTGCAAGAAGCTTGGAGATCCTTAGAGTCAAAGTCAGGCAAGAATGTCAGGACAGACTCACCCTTTGGACAGCACTATTTTCTGCCTCTGTAACAAAATAAATAAAAAAAAAAGGCAGAATGAAATCCTATTGTTTCAGTTGGATGAGTTCACAAACTGAGGGAGAAGTGGGGAAAAAGCACAAGCTTCACATATGCAGAACCTTTTGAAAGAGAGGAAGTAGATGTGCAATAGCATGGCAAATTTCTCCCAGCTATGAATTTGGGAAATTTTGCATTTGATGCAAATGCACTGCATGACAAAAACAGAAGCAAAAGCTTTCAGCCTGGCATGTCTGGACTCACAATGAAAATGCCAGGAATGGCAGAGGAAATCCACTTAGACTGATTTTGCTGCTGGTGCTACTGTTCAAGCACTTTTAGACCAAACCCGGATCCTTTGTTTAATGAGTGCCTTGACACTTCCACTGACATGTCCCCACTGAACTGGCAAGACCCTGGGTTTCCAGGCTCTCTGGTGCTATTGCGCCTTGCACAAAAACACATGTGCATGAAGCCCCTGGCTCCCAGCCGCTGTGGTGGTACCTGCAAGTCTGTCCTGGGAAGACACTGAGGTTACTGGTGCTCTTACTAAAACTGGCTGAGGGTAGGCAGGCTGCGTGCTTTGACAAGGATTAGGCAGCCCCAGCATTTTGTTGCCCTTTCTGTCTCTGAGGATGAGCCCTTCAGTGTTCCCCATCAAATCAATTCAAGTACAGACACAAATAAGAACTTAAGCTTTTCCATTTTTGCTTCTTTGCAATTTATATTTGACTGAAATTTATTTCTGGTTTTATTTTTTTAGAAACACCTGTAGAAGTGTTTTAATGTCCAAGAGTTTTTTTGCTTTCTCCAACTCTATCACTAGTTCCACCCAGATGAGCACCCCCAAAAACTTGCCTCACAAGATTCAGAACTGTTTTGAGGTCTCTGAAAGCCACCAAAACACAAGACCTGTCATTCAGGTTCCTTAATGAAATGTTACACTTTGAACAGCTTTGACATTTGTAAACATTTTTTGTAATATTGCTTACGAATTCTCTCAATTTTTAATGTTCCCAAAGTTGTTTTTCTTTTTGTTGGATCTTGCCATTTACTTTCTTCAGTCTTAATACTCAGTGTGGTGTTGTAGACAGAAAAAAATATTCTGACATTTATAAATGTCTATACAAGAATATGTATACATTAATAAAAATGTACTTTCAGTATTATTTCATTATATTCCTTATCTCTTTTTTCTTGCCTTTCCATCACTTCTCTTCTTCTCTCTTTATACTATCATTTCTTACCTCTGTTTTACCTCCAGTACTGCTTGCTTCTTTCCTGTCTTCTTTATTTCCAGTCCTTCATACTTTCTCCTGCCTATGTGCACAAAACTCGAACTATTTCATTAGCAAAGAAAATGGTTGGCCTGTTGTGGGAATCATTATGGACAAGAAGATATGAGAAGCATCGTTGTCTGCTTCTATGAATTTCTAAAGTTTAAATTTAATATAGTTAAAGATCAGATATTTATTTCTCCATTTCTGCCGAGACAGACTGGGAGACATCCTCTTCTCTGTACAAGATTGTGTCATTTTCCAGGGCATGGGAACCAGAAACACGCCACCCCCAGCTCCTGTTCACTAACAAACGACCTGCTGCTTGCATAGCAAAGCCAATGTTTCTGCACACCAGCGCCATAAGCTCTCTCTCCCAGGGATGAAGTACAGTGAAATCATTCACTTGGTCACAACCTTTGCTGGGACACAGGCAATCTTCATCCAAATTCTATACTTTTACATTTGTCTGCTTACCTTCCAGCACACTTCCCCACAGAAAAAACATGTTCTCACTCAAAAAGAGATTTTGATGAAAGCACACTCAGCAGGAGCTGAGACCAATTAAACACGAGTCACTTTATCAGGCTCTGTATCATTTGGGAAACGCATTCATGGTGATCACCACACTTCATCATTTCTTCAATTCTGTATCTGGCAGGGGAATGGTGGAGTAACTCATTTTAAAACAATTAGCTGGCAAGTGTTTTATGCTGATTAATCATGAAGAATAGGCCTGGAAAATATGAACAAGGCTAATGATTTTCTACAGTAATTTTGCAGTTTCAGTCTGGTATTTTTAAAGCAACCAATAGAGTGGAGTAAGAGGAGAGGCTGGCAGCCTTGTTTATCATTATGACTATTATAGTCCTTTTTTTGAGGTGCAGTTCTTAGTTGTCTTACAAGTTTGGCATACTTATGATCTGAACTTTAAAATTTTCATTTCCAATTTTTCATTTGCAGTTTCTGTACTTTTATTTTTTCCAATTAAATTTCAGACATTTTCAAGACTAGAGAAATATAGGGGGTTTTCCACATTAAAAAGTAACAACGCCCTACCAGTACTTTGGCAGTGGAGCAGTAGTTCAGAATTTGTAAGGTGCATCCTTTGTATTAGGAATGGGCCCATTGCCATTCTTGCTTAAAAAACTAAATAAAAACCACCCACATCTGGACAAATTATAAATCTTTGGGCAAAAAAATTCCTTTTCACAGTGAGTCAGTCAAGGGACATTAAGTCTGCACAGACAGTTTGTATTAGACAAGAAGGATTTCTTTCCAGCCCTCAGTCTTTCCATCTGAGGTCATGAAATGTGAACACATGTGTGTAAAGGTGCATAAAATAATGAATGGTATTACTATATTCTGCATCGTTCTATGAACTAGTGGCCATCAAATGAAGCTAGTAGGAGTGAGGTTCAAAATAGACAACAGGATTTTAGTAAAGTACCATATTCTAAAATTCCAGTTATAGGTAGAAAAAAAAAAAGAAAAAGTAACCTTTTTTTTCCTTTGCTTGTTTCCTAGATCAATGAAAGAGAAAGAAGTAGAGACTAATTTATAGTGTGGTGGTTATTTTAGAAGGACTGAAGAAAATTCCCTCCTTGGTCCTTTACAATGCACCTCTTCAGGCCTGGCATCACAAATTTATTTGTTCGATAAAACCATAAAACAAATGTTTGTAAGAGACTTCAAGAGATAAAGGCATCCATTCCCTATCTCACAAACAAGATCAACTTTGAAGATCTCCTGTAGAAGCTACATAGTTATAAAACCCATAACAACACAATATATACCTCATTCTCCTTTCTACTGTAAATTGCAGACCCATCTCCAAACAAATTATTTAGATTACTAAACAGGATATTTATGAAACTTCTCTGAACTGCATTTGGCAAGACATTGCTTTTTAAATACAATTGCACTTTCAATTGGACTGACTTATGCTTCAGTCACACCAAAAAACACTGTCAGCAAGCTTTCATTGTGATATTCTCACATGCAGAGAACCAAATGTTTGGAAGTACACAGAAATTTAACCTTAAAAGGTAACTAGAATGCTGACCAAATATTTTAATGAAAGTTTTGATTCAAATGAATATTAAACAAAACCCAGACACTCAATATTTGATTTGTAAGGGTTTAGAAAATTTGGAGTTTGGGGAACTGACACTGCTAAATTCAAACACTTAAAACCACAAGAAGATGCTTAACGGTGAAAATGACTGGAGCCTCTAATGAAACAGATTGAAGGGAATTGTCTCAGCTATGAAAGGATGTTTTTGCCCTTTGGTTCTGACACAATAACCACTGCAAGGCTGTTTTTATAATTGCAAGGAAGACAGGAAAACTCATACAATTATATGGAATGCTATAAATGATATGGATTATTACATTTCCTGTCAGTTCAGCCACAGCAGTACTGAGTTAAGAATGACAATTATTTACTCTGAGTTATAAAAGAAGTCAATTATATGGGCAGTCTTGGCTTGAAGAATAGGATAAGGAGGCAACTGCCTAAGGCAGCAGGCTGGGGACAATGACCTGCACACCTGCCACTGCTTGAAGAGATGACACAGGCTCTTCCAGACTGAACTAACACACTCTCTTCTTGCCATCATTGCTTATTACTGTGCTTGTTTCAGCTGAGAGAAGAGCTGAGCTGTGCAGCAATGACTCTATGAAGGGGAAAGAAGTGCCCCCTCTCTGCAGAATTCACTGTGTCCACTTGCGTTAATGGGCTTTGACTCAGTTCATGGAGTCATAGAGTGCATCAACTGCATTTGTTTTGGGTGAGACTAAATGGTAAAGTGTGCTCCAGGAGTGCAGTTAATGCCATCGGACTGCTAACGGACAGTCAGTCCATGGGATCGGACTAGAATCAAAATAGGGGATGAAAATACAAATATAGACCAAAAAAAGATCCAGCATAATTAGAGCATTGTGACTTAGTCCTCAGCACCAACAGTTTTGCTCTACAATCTCCCTTGCACTACAATAGTTGTCAATGCAGACATAGCCGTAGACCAAAAAATGTCAAACTAGAAGTTGCCTCAGGTCTCTGAAGTTGCTGTTTGGTCTCCCCATTAGCCATTCCTTCAAACTCTTTTTGGTGATTAATAATGAGCTTTATCCTCACAGTCATTACTCTCTGCTAGGAGAAATTTTGAGGCCAGTGATTATATAATTTGAATCATATACCAAAGACCTCTGTTTTGAAACCTGAAAGAAACATCTTTATTTCTGCATACTATACTGAAGATAGGAAGTTCTGGCTTGGGTGGAAGACAAAAGGATCGCTACCTTGCTTTTGCTTCTTGGTTAAACATGACAAAGGTGTGATCTCCTAACCATGGTACTTCCTCTTGTTCTTGTTGTGATTTTTCAATGAAAAAGTATGCTTCAGATGACAAAAGTTTCAAGGGTTTTTTTTTGTGTTGGCTGTGACGTACATCTTTTAAAGTGAAGAATGGATGAGTCATCTTACTGGAGATTCAAAGACTGCTGTAACACAGGGCTTATTTTACTTCCACAAGCAGTCAGTTCACTTTTTTTTAATGGTGATGTGCTGCACATCTTCAGGCTTCCTGTACAAGAAAGTACAGGGTAGGTACAAGAAAGGGCTCATGTAAAGCAAAACTGTGGAAGCCTGAAAATATCTTATGATTGTCTCTTCTTTGAGGCACTTTCCTGTGGAAGTTTTGAGTTGATTGAACAACTTTGTGAACCATTGCCTTTAATTATGGCTATATAAATAATACTCTTTCATGAGATCTAGCTGTCTGAAGATCTGGTCCCTGGATTAAGAAACACAGCACATAATCCCAGTGAGAGTGGACACTCAGTTTTCTTAACTGAAATCAAATGCATAACTCCTGCACAACTCTATAATGCTGTTGTAGTTTAACCCCTGCCAGCAGCTAGGACCATGCAGCTGCTCATGCAGTTGTCTCCCTTCCCTGAGAAGGGCAGGGAGAAGAGGGAGAAAAGGAGGTGAAAGGGAAAGAAAAAAACCTCTTGGGTTGAGATAAAGACAGTTTAGTAGAAAAATAACAGAAAAGGAAAATAACAACAACAACACTGTGCTCCTTCTCAGCCTCTATGGGAAGCTGAAAACAGTCCTTGAAAAGCACAAACATCGCTTAGCAACAACTAAAACAGTATGCATTATTGACAATCCTTTCACAGAAATCACTAGAAAAAAAATTAACTCTTTCCCAGCTGAAACCAGGACAATGTTCTTTCCTATGTTAAGGAAGCACAATACATTACCATTTGCCTGCCAGTAAAGAAACTGTCAAAAGATGGGCAGGGCCATTCACTCAAGAAGTTTGTTCATGTGCATAATGAAGCAGAAATGGTACCTCTGGCCATGGACTGCTCTCAGGATTAACGCATCCACCGTGAAATGTTTCATTAACACTAATCACCAACACTCACTCATACCTTTCCTATTTGGGTGCCAGCAGTCTGGATGCTGCAGAACTGATTTACTACTTCAGTCAAGACAGCATCTCCACAGTCAGGCACCTCTCAGCTCTTACAGATCAGGATATCATAGGGAGGAGACAAAAGCAGTATAATTAAGGCCCTCAATATTGCACAATGCAGTTGTTTTGCTCAGCCTCAGGCAACACGAAAAGGCCAAAGAACAAGAGATATTTCCACCACTATCTCCTGCACAGGACAGCTGTTTTCTTTTTTTGAGGCCAAATGCAGTCTCAAAAGTGTAAGCCCTCCAGAAATCTATGCTAGCCTGAAATCAACTCTCAACTCTTCACAGTGACTTCTATCTATAATCCACCAGTACCCATTCCTGCTTAATACCAACAGCTTTACCCCTTAGAGATTTTACTTTTTATCTGTTTTCATGACTTCTGCAATCACCTTCATAGTAAATGAAATTTTGTGCTTTCATCCTGCTTAACACAGCTTGAACACTTCCATTTCTGTAGCAACTGGCATGTTCCCCTAGCCTCTGAAAGCTCCCTATTTTAAACAAGCAATAAACACAGCTCAGGTTTTGTAGTGTCCTTTCACAGTAGCAAAAAAATTCCAACTGTGACAATCGACATACTGATTTGCCTCACATTTGGTGTCTTTACCTTGGCTGCTGCCTTGCACAGGTTTTCCTTGCTTTGTCCTGTGTTTGGAAAAGAGAAGGTTTATAAAAGTTGTCTTCATTGATTGCCCAGGGTCCTTTCTTTACATGGAGAATATCATACTTCTTTCAATCCTCCCTCTGGTCTTTCTGTTGCCTGCTTAGATTTCTTTTTTTGTTATTCTTTTCACCTTTTAAGTAAAATTTTCAAAACAGGCTAAAATGGAGTTACCTGAACTGATTTTCCTCGGGAGAATCCATCTTTACACTGGAGTGATTTTCTCAGTCCATCAAAGAACAACCGTATCTAATGCAATTAATAGTGACAAGCTAATAAATCTTAGCAAAGCTTTTTTTTTTTTCTTTTCTTTCATACTTTTTTCATATAGGGAGTACAAAACATCTATGAAAGTTTACCTTAGTACTTCATTGCCAGGCTTCAAAATCACTGAGAAGCTTTAATGTTTCACATAATGCATGATATTTTTTCCTATCAGTGATTTTTGTTTCTTTTTTTTTTGATAATTGCTCAGTAACTTAGGATGAGACCGCATACTTAGAATATCAGAACAGCATTTTACTTTGGAACAGCTAAAATTAAATGAAAAGCACAACTTGAAAAATAGAAGTGTTTGAGGTGGCCTACAATTAGCATAATTTCCCATGCTATGTCAATCCAATCCTGAAATCGACTAGATTTTGGAGGATTTGATGTTTTAAATCTTCTACCTGTTTCTTTTGAAAAGAACATATTTTCAAAATTCAATTTAAAAATATTGTATGCAAATCTATTTTCATCAACATGCTTTATTAGAAGAGAATAGCTAATCTTTTTAAAGAAGAAAGGAGTTGCCCAGGAAATTTATATACCATACAACACAACCTACTAATACTGCACCAGAAAAATGAAATAGACACTTCCTGAATAAAATCAAGAACATTTAGAAGTTTTCTAAATGTTTTCTAAACAATTTATGGTGGAAATTGAAAGCTAGTACTGTCGTGATCCTGACCAGGAAACAAACCATCATACCTTGAGGAGCTAGTGATCAGCAAAAAAGTTAATCTCAGTACACCCAGTCATGCATCGTGCTGTGCTGTGCTGTACATCCAGCATGGCCTTCATGGCCATGTGTAGGACTGCAGAAATCCCTTGGCTGGAGGACCATGTCAACTGCCTTATTGCAACAGGGGAGCTTACAACCTGCTCCCACCGGGTACCAGTGATTGCAATGCCTTCCTGTTCTTGCCTTTAAAAGGGCAGCAAGAATTTCTCATGTGAACATCCTTTCTGTTTGACAGTAGAAATGATTAAGAGAGTTGTTCTCATGTAAGAAAATCCTATAGTAACTCAATTGATGAAAATGGGGTCACTCTTCCCACGATTGGGGTCCGTATGGTGTGCTGTGTGTGGACCGGAGGCCTATTCAAAGCTGCACAACTCAGGGTTCCCAGCATCTAAAGGAATGTAAGTTTATCTGTACTCTTTCTTTCTTTACAGTGTTAGTTCTAATAAGTAGCATTTTAAAGGATACTCTACAGAGTCTGAGTGCCTTTCTTACTGGGATCATATCAGACCAGTATCTCCCAGTGCAAAACAACTATTTAGCTAAAATGACTCTTTGAAAACAGCAGGAGTAGCTAGACTGCAAATGCAAATCAGATTTTCTCATAACAGCCTAATTTCTATTTTCCCCTTCTGTGTTTACTGAAATTGCAAGCGCCACTATTTGAGTAAGGGGTTCATGCCCAGCATGTGTGCAGCTATTGCTCAACTTCTGATTGGCTCTGAAATATATTTTCCCTGTCCTCTCCCCAAGAGCACTTTCAAGAGGCATTGAGAAAATTGGCTTAGACAACCTGCTCACTCCAGTTTTAAGAACCATTTTTGATGCAGTCAAATACATGCAAATGAATTACAAAAATATTCTTTCTGAATCTTAAACATTCCAGACATTTAGTCCAGAACTCCTCTGTAGCAATTACATATAGGCATTACCAGATGTAATTCTGTCTTTAGGGCCTCTCATTGCTAGCCCTAGATCCCAAATTGGCAATACCAACAGTAAAATTCTTCAACTACATGATTAAGTGAGCATAAGACAAGCAAGGGTTTGGACTTGTACTGCGTTTTCTTTGGCTGTTGCCTATATTAATACCCATTATTAGAAATGTGCAACCAATTGTGTTCGCTTCAGAGAAAATATACCCTGCCTGTTACTGAAGTGCCTCTAATACGCTGCTAATTCAGACACCAACTTGCATTTCAGTCACTTCTTCATGCATTAATACCTCCAAAGCCAATGGCTTAATTGTCTCTTTCATTTATTTCTGGTGAATATGGCATGAATATATGGCAGTACTGTGACTATCCAAGCTGAGACTGTGCAGAAGTGGTCTCTACTGGGTTGGAATCAATGGAAATTTGTCAGTAACCTTTTTTGCATTCCCTGAGAGACTCTCACTTCCTATAATCACAGATAACACAGAGTTGCCAAGGTAGTAGGGACACCTGAAAATTATCCTGCCCAACTCCCAGCACATCATAGTCATCTACAGCAGCCTGCTCACTATGTGTCCAGTCAGGCTTCAAATATCTCCAAAGATGGACACTCCACACCCTCTCTAGAGGCAACTTGTTCCAGTGTTTCACAACCCTCACAGTAAATAAGTTTTTCCTTATGCTTAAACATAGCCTCCTCTATTTCAGTTTGTGCCCATTGCCTCCTGTCCTGTCACTGGGTACCACTGAGAAGAGTCTGACTCCATATTATGTGCATCCCTCGCCAGGTATTCCTGCACATTGATAAGGTCCTCAAGAGCCTGCTTTTCTCCTAATGCAGCCCAGGAGGCTGTGGCTTTCTTTGCTGCAAGGACACGTTGCTGGCTCATGGTCAACTTGCTGTTTGCCAAGATCCTCAGGGCCTTCTCTGCCAAGCTGCTTTCCAGCCACTCAGCCCCTACCCTGTACTGGTGCATGAGGTTACTCCTCCCCAGGAGCAGGACTTGAGATTGCCCTTTGCTGAACTTCTTAAGGTTCCTCTGTGCACATTTCTCCAAACTGTTGAAGGTCCCTCCAAATGGCAGCAAAACCATCCAGTGCATCAACCAATCTTCCCAATTTCCCAATTTTGCATCATCTACAAACTTGCTGAGAATACTCTCTGTCCCCTCACCCAGGCCACTGACAAAGATGTTAATTAGTATTGGTCCCAGTATCAAGCCTTGTGGCACACCAGTAATGCCTTCCCTCCAGCTGGACTTTGTGTCACTGATCACAACCATCTAAGTGCAGCTGCACTTTTTGGTAGACCTCACTGTCCACTTATTTAGTCAGTACTTCATTAGTTAGTCTATGAGGATGTTATGGGAAACCGGGTTGAAAGCCTTGATAAAGTCAAGATAAATCTCTCATCCATCAAGACAGTCATAGAATCATAGAAGGTTTTCAGATTGGTTAAGCACGCTTTCCTCTTCATTACTCCATGCTGACTACTTCCATTTACCTTCCTGATTTTCATGTATTTGCAAGTGGTTTCTGTGATTAGTTGCTTCAGCACCTTCCCGGAGATCAAGGAGAAACTGACTGCCTTGTAGTTTCTCAGATCCTCCTTCTTGCCTTTTCTGAAGACAGGTGCAATGTTTGCTCTCTTCCAGCCTTCAGGAATCTCCCCCAGTCACCACAATCTTTCAAAGATAATCGAGAGTAGCCTTACAGTGACACCAGCCTTCACAGGAAGGGAATAAATTAAGAGCTGTACAAGGGGCCAGGAAATTGCAATTAACAGAATCAAAAAATTATACTACTCGGCTCTATAAAATCTGAAAATCCTTGTTTTCAGAAGCCTCTATTGCAATGTCCCTATTGGGATGATAGGGGCAAAGTTACGTTGACTACTACTGCTATCGTTTCCATAATGGTACCAGTTAGAGAGGCACTTTGCAGTTATCTCCTGAAGAACCGGAATTCTAAGTGCGTGATTCAATCGTTTAAGCATAGGCATTTGTTGTTCTTTCAGATGACCTAGCTATCAAAGACAGCTGCAGAGGAAGTTGTAAACAGAAGGTACATAACACACTTAGGGAGAGGCTGATGGAGGCCAGGTACGATCCACTTGGGTTTCTAAAATA
>KZ506017.1:222019-250791 GCA_002844005.1 Limosa lapponica baueri
CCCCCCCCCATTTTTCATTGTTTTCTTAAAGCTGGTTCCTTTGGAAAATATATTCTGTATTTTATCTTAGATTGCATTTTTAGTCCAGTTATCAAAAGGAATGAGGCTCATGAAATCATACTTTTCATGGGATTTTATTCTAAAACATACATCTCTGTCTATCCATATTTTCATTTAACACCTTTTGAACAATTTCAGCCAATTTGACAGATGGACAGTGGCTTCAGACACATTAACAACCTAAAGTGTCATGAAAATAAGCTGGATGAATGCCCCTATTAGTGCCCTGACAAGAAAAAGTGCATAGTATGAATTTTATTATAGACATTGAAGAGCCATATAAGAGAGAGCGAGTATGAGCACTCCAGCAGCATGAATAACTTCATGTGGAGTTAGGAGCTCCATAAAGAGCAAAAAGTCCATCCATAGGAAACCAGGCTTCATCAGTTACACTGCTTACAGAGTTATCACACTTACTACACTTCCACAGCCATCTCAGTTAGCATGTGCCACCCAACTGCCACGGAAGTTTGACGTAGCATAAGAAACAAGAAAACGACAATTTAGAAAGAGGCAAAGCCTCTAAACTAAATGCAGAAACAAAGGTCTGTAGGGGCAGAGAAAGACTCATATTTTTATTCTTATATAGTCGAGGCAGAAATCTGACATAACAATAATGAAAAATAATGTGAGAAATGTTTAGTAACACATTTGTGTCTGAACTGAGAGAAACTTTCACAAGTACCCATAGATATCCTATAAAAATAGTAGTACATACGTTAGTGGTTGGCACTTCCAAAATCTTGTGGGAACAATTCTACCATGTCTAACAGGTTGTCCATAGTTTTTTTGTGGCTACTGCAAATCATTTCCTTGCTTGACACAAGAAGCACTTGGCACTTTACTTATTTTTACAAATAAATTCCATGCAAATGAAAATTGATTGATCCCTTAGTGTTTCCACTGGGTTTTTTATTTTTGTTTGTTTGTTTGTTTTATTCCTATATAACGCAGCCAAGTCCTTGCATACTTTATGAAGTATCTGCATGTTGTCTTTGCATATGAAAAGGATGTTCCAGTGGGACCACCACTTGCAGGTCTAGGGGAATAAACAAACAAAACCAAACAATGTTTTAGAGATTAATTTCTACGAATCACAGAAGTTAGAAAACGGTAGAATTATATGTCTGTGAAATTTTCTCTTTCTGTCTATGTATTATGATAACGTGTTTAATGACATGCTTTGACACATCATTTTGTTCCAGTGGAAACAATCTTGCCCGCTGACTAGCATTGACATAGTTTCAGATAGCTCTGTGACTACAGTTTCTTTTGCAGAAGCACAGGGATTTTATCACAGCTGTTTAGACTGCCTGATTAGCAATTTAATGGGATTTAGTTGACCCTAAATGAAAGGACAGACAGCCCTAATGCCTAAAAGGCTGTTAGATTTATGTAAACCTTCTTACTAAATGGGTTGCTTCAAGTATCACAGCAATCATTTCCTGAATTTTGAGCCAAAATGGATACATACTTCTTCTTATAGTGGAATTTAAGGAAGTGTCAGACAGAAGGTTTTAATTGGATTATCCTACCAAAATGATGTAAAGTTTGTATAGTAGTAAGTAACAGTATCTAATATAACAATCTCCTTAGGATCAAAGACTTAGAATTGTCCTACGTGTAACAGTTCTGCTTTAAATATGGTTGTGTAGGATCAGATATAATTAAGGGAAACCATGGACTTAGTATGGGTAAGGGGCTTATATTCTTATATACTCTAATCGAGAACAAGCTTTTACAAAGTGTAACAATAGGATGACACATAGAGGAAAAGGAATGCAGTGAGCAGAATTTATGGTGGGATCTAAAGCACGTATAAAGATTTTCATTACAGACCATTGCTCAGATATTTTTTTTTATCTCCGTATACTGGAATATTATATTTGATCTTTTCCCCATTTTGCTACTCAATTTGAGGTATAGAGGAAAAGACACGCTGAAGAGTTCAGTTCTTTCTGATATGCTGTCTGATTAGTCATCCACATACTGATCTCTTACTAATAGAGACTCCTCAAAATAATTCAAAAGAAACTTTGAATGGTTGGAAGCCCAAAAATTCCTATATAGCTTTATTCATTCTTGGGATGTATGTGGGAATGAACTTTAAATTCCTGATGCCCAACTCTTCAAAAAAGTAGAAAAAAACATAAAAATACAACTGCATTTCACTTAATTTATTATTTAAAGCTGATAGAGATTTCATCTGAAGGCTTACTCATGTATAAAGAAATTTTCTGCAGTAAAAATTACCTATTCCTTACCATTAAACTGCCTGTACATTGGAACCAAAGGTCATCATTCTTCATCATCTTACTGTCACTTAATATACCATAATGCACGTAAAAATAGGGGATAAACCAGTGATAAATCACTGATATCTTGAGGAGAGTGCTCATCAAAGCTTTTATGCAGATGGGAATGATTATAAAGAGTGCTAGGTAGTAAAGAATGAAGGCTGATCGCTCCTAGCCCTTAGCAGCATGGCATTAGACGGACTATTGAATTCTCACTTAGCTAGCCAGGAGCCGAAGGTAACCCAGTCAACAAGTAACCTTGGGTGATCTGGTGAAAATCTCAGCTCAAAAAGATTCAGAAGTAGACATTCATGGTGAATTTTGTTCAGGAAGGGATAAACCTCCCTGATATTTCTTTGAGGTTGTTTGTATACCATTGCTGAACTGATTAGGTAAAACGGGAATTTTTTCTCCAGCAAAAGTATCAGGCATTATCCGTTGCCGAAAGCATGATGGGAGACTTAATTGTTCTACTCTGGCATGGCAAAACCTGCAGTGAATTCTTGTAATTAGGCTGACTGACACTGTAAGCATAGCTTCCCTACTCTGTTAGTCATCTCTTAAAAAGAAATTGCTGGGTCTCTCGTGGTTACCTTGACAATCCACAATTTAAACTATTTTTTAATGCAACTTTACCGCAAAAGTGCATGCTGTACATTACAATCAAATGGCTCCAATAGACTGCTAGCAGAAATTACATTGTCATTTAGGTAGAATAGGCAATACATATGCAAAACAGTATGAAAATGTTCTTACCATTCAACAAAATGATTTGTAGAATTTCTATGGGTATGAATAAATTTCTTTCATATTTTTAGATTCTTGCTGTCCCTCTGTCCTCATTTGCAACAATAATCGGTCTACATAAAATTTCACATAATTAAACTGAACAGAATGGCACTTTCTTTAACAAGGGTAATTGTTCGTACGTTGCCCCTGTGTAATGAGTCACCATAAACAAAAGGATGTGTTAATAAGTTTGCACAGCTGGTATTTTGGGCTGGATCCTGGCTAAATAAGAACAGCTTAGCAAAACATCCCAAGCATCATGATGTTTCATGCCACAAAATATACTCTAATTGGGAGGAGATTTTCCACTGCAACGTTTATCTTCCCTTGCACTTCCAGCATCAGCAGCTGAGAAATGAAACACTCAGAAGTCTCTCTTCTGCTGGAATGTGAAACAGGTTCACCTTCACAAACTTTTAATAAAACTATAACTTTGCCAAGTGTTTTTCATAATGAAAACAAGTACTCCCCTATTTAGATGTGGTGGCTGGGCACTTCTAAAACCTAACACACTTCATACACATATCACAGAATCACAGAATCTTCATGGTTGGAAGGGACCTTTGAGATCATCAAGTCCAACCATTAAAAACAAAAAAAAAAAACAACAAAAAAACCCCCAACACCCCATCACCAGAACAATCACCACACCCAACAATCTCAGGCACTAGAGCATGTCCTGAAGTGCCACATCTACACGTTTCTTAAATATCTCCAGGAATTATCTAATTGACAGATGGGTTTTGGTCAGGTTTGTGGACCTGAGAGAGAAATTAATCACTGCTTTGCGCTAGCTGCTGCAGTTACTCAAGCAATATTTTCAGTTCTATATAATGTCAACAAAAATATAGCAGGAATGAAGAAATGAAGGGGTTTTTTACTATGGAGGTGAAAATTAGGGTTGCAAGCCACCTTGTGTATTGGCAAAATGCTATTTGGAGAACAGGGGGAAATAATCACAGTAAAACATTGGGGGGATATTTTCTGAAGTTTAGACCATATACACTTATAACCTTCATTTCCTACTTGAAAAAATACACCTTGAACTGTAACATGGGCACCAGAGGGCACAAAGCTACACATGGGGTTGAAGAACCTCTATTTTGCAGGCAGACATAGTCTGCCTATTAAGTGCCTGAAGCACTTTCCCGTATGAGTGTCGTAGTAGACAGAATTCAGCTGGAAGTATACTATTAGGATTTCATAGACCATAATTATTTGGAATTCAGGATACCCACAACCTTCTAAAAATGCCCATCTAATTAGAGGCTACATCAAAGAGTGATTTTAGGAAGTTTTTCAATCATACCCTTGTTTAACACTACTGAAATAACTTATTTGCACCCATAAAGTGAAACTCAGCAACTGAAATGTTGTTCAACAAAAAATTGAGATGACGACTTCTGAGAATGTAGTCACTAAGTCAAAAATTGTTGCAGTGTGTATAGGTTAAAATGCTGTGGGGAAAAAAAAAAATCAGAAAAATTATGAAGTATGACACAAGGTAAAACCTTTTGCCATAACAGTGTTCCTGAGAAGAATGGGAGACCATGAATGCTAAAGGCAGCTATCTCTCTGCAGTGACACTGCCACTCAACCCTGAGGTAGCTACTGGAAAAACATTAGTCTTGTAGGAAGAATGAGGCTAAGCTTCAACTTAATTTGGATGCAGAATGAGCCAAGCATCACACAAAAGCAGACAGGAAGATAGAAAAGACAAGAGTGATGAGAAATGGGATGTTTTCATATTCTGAGCATTGCTGATCATTCATGTGCTGAAAAAAAATACACCCAGACATGTAATGCGTCAAGTAGACATTTTAAAATATTCTTGGTGAAATATTTTAGACAACTAATTATATCTGTGATTAGCAACTGTCCTGGTTTGAGGCAGCAACCAGGGAGGAGGTAAAAGTCCTTCCTACTCTAAGTTTTTTCCTATAATATCTGTTAGCTTACACATTTCCTTATTTAATACCAGTTTGTGCTAAGAGCACTGTAACACTGACCTCTCATTAAGTGCCACCAAAGTACTGCATGAAGAATCAGTGCCTGGAAGGGTAAGCGGCAAGTCAGGATGCCTTTCCATGGAAGCAGCTGAAGGCAGCCAGCAGTCAGGCACATTGTCATCTGCTGAACTGACTCTGCCTCACTGACACCTCCCTGCCAAAAGGCACACACCATCTTGGTTACCCAGAACCCACACCTGACTAACATCAAAGTGAAATTGAGAACAAAGAAGTCAGCCAGCACCAGGGCAGGAAAGCATATGAAAGCACATTCTTTGTGGGGATTTAGGTAAGATGGCCTCAGACACCTAACTCATATATAATTTGCTTACCATGTGCCCATAGTGTGGCTTATCAGGGCCTCTTTATTTACAATAACCTTAACTCTATAATTACCTGTTTTAAAAGATGAAGGAGGTGTAATATTATTTCTTCTTCTCCCTGTGTTTACAGGTACCATATCTTCAAGACAGCGGGTACAATTTGAAGCAGGGCCTTCAGGATTTTTTGTATCAGTTCATCTGAGAAAGGATGTCAATAACCATCTTGAAACTGGCATTTGTAAACCACAGATGTCATTCAACTATGGTGGTGGTGACCATCTGTGACTAGACCTACAAGCTTGTCTGAAAGCTATCCATGAACATTACAATGTGTTGCAGCACATTTAAGCAAATCACTCTTCCTACATCCTCCAGTCTGTACAGAATATGCAGTGGAGTCTCCTAACAGATACTGAAAGGTATTTGGTAGCAGACACAGGTTTATACAAAGCACACATAAGACTGGTAAGTGATGGAAATGTATACAGGAAGCTCAGCTCATTACCAAACCCATTTTCCTTCTCCAGCAAATGAATACTCTTTTCTATCTTAAAATCTTGAACTCTGCCTAGTTTAGCTATGTGGCGCCTCTGGTCAAATCCAAGGGACGGTTGTATTTTATCATCAGTCTTAGATCATATCACGAAGACCTCTTTCTCAGCTCACTTAGTGCAGATCTTATTACAGCACAGTCTCTGACTAATGCCACAGAAATGGCTGCTGGCTGTGGGTTATGGTAATAGAACAGCGCACTTTCATATATAAACCACCTTTAGGACAAATACACAATCTGCTTAAAATATCTGAAAATTCATTTGCATGGCCAATCTTATGCAATGTTCCTTGTGGATCTCTCCAACATCCACCATTCTATCTCTTCAATGTTATGCTGCAGCTCCTAGGGCAGTAGCAATAACAGTATACTGATTAGCATGATCATGAACTAGTGTTGTGCACGTTTTTGTGTGTTTCTTTAAATTTTCTGCAGGCATGTAATTTTCTTACAAAGGTCACTTTCTCATGGGAGCCTAGCATGGACACAACCACAACTTACTTTCTATGCAGTTATGGCCACTTTTCTTTACTTTCTGATTTCTACTTTTCTACATTCTATATTGCATATACACTGCCATGTTTTTTTGAACACTGCTACACTCTCAGAACATTAGATTTGTTAAACAGCATATTGCAAATGTCAATGAAGCCCATTATAATTTCTGGCTATGTAGCTCATGACCCACATAATCAGTGGGCAAGATCATCTCTTTTTCTTTAAAGCCCCTATGATTGTCCCACCTGAAATAGAGCTAACCCATTTTCCTTCTTTTCAACTAGATATTTTATTTAGATTTATTCCAGCATTTCTCCTGAAAGAGCCAAGCATTCACTTGTGATAGCTGGAAGTATTCCTGGAGAATGGAATCCATTACTATCATCTGAGCCAAAAAGGCACTGATATACTAAAATGGCTCTTATCTTTTGACATAAAATGTCACCTCCTCAGTTGTAAATTAATCATTGCATTCAAGCTTGTCAGAAGTATTGCTGACCATGATCTGACACTGATTTGCCACAGATTTGCACTGAGGTTTTTTGCTTCCTAGTAACTAATTGGATGGGAATCATTCCTTTGATATCTGTGTTCAACGTAAATTAAAATTTCATTCAGTCCTGTATCAGACATTTTTTTAATATTCATAATTTTCTGAATTTCTGGGATTCCTGGGGTAAAACTGAGCTTACAATGTTTCATCTCCTCTGACAAGTCATCATAGGTACCACAAATCCATAACAATGGTGCTCTGCACCACAAAACTATGCACCAGTGTACCCAGCTCATTTTCCAGTGCCTATTTCTTACTTTTAAAGAGGTGCTTAATCACTATTTTCAACAGATACTAGTAAAAATTAAAATACAGAAGAGCAAAAAGATATTATTTTTCTCTCACAAACAAGATACTTTCATGAATAATGGAGATATTTTGCAAAGCCACTATCTACTTACCTCTCCTCCCCTTATCTCTAGAGTTTTTTTCTCTTTTCCTCTCATGATTCCTCTCTGAGTGCTTCTGTAGTTTTAAAGAAACAGAACAGCATGTGGTACATTTAGAAGATTTAGGAAGAAGGTTCCGATAGTATAAAGAAAGTGCAACTGACTGAGGAAAAAATGAGAGACTGGGAAAGACCAATGCCAAACTTTGGTAGAATATTAGGGAAAAATGGTACCATTAGATACAAATTATTGAAGTGACCTAAAAGAAATCATAAAACTCCTCTTGGATTATTAACACACAATTAGATAGAAAACAACGAATGATTCTATGCTGACTGGTAGGAGGATTAATCAGCAAAATATAACTTTATAACATCCAGTAGCATATTGTCAAGTGCCAGTTTATTGGACTCTGAAGACCCTGTTTTACGTGTTCTGACACAAACACAAGCAGAGACTTCATCCAAAGTGCAAATCATTAAAATACATTTACTTGTCAGTAGAGTAAACTTTATCATGTATTATAAAACAAATGCAGTAAAAAATTGTATGTTAAGAGCAGCAGGGATAGTTGCCACTGGGAAAATATGTCAATTCCAATTCCAAATTCCTGATACTCAGCCTTCCGTCTGGTACCTCTGAATATTGTGGAGACCAAATTGCACCTGTGTGGCTACAGCAGCTAGATCTTGTTCAGAGCAAAGGATGTAACCATTGAAATTACTTTAAAAACACATCACGGCACAATGTCTTACATAACATAGACCTCTAATTTGAGAAGCATATTCAGTAGTTTCCTTCAAAAAATGTGGCCCAAACTAGGCAGCAGCATAGTAGCGAATCAGTTGAAACTGAACTTCAGTTCCATTTTATGCAGGTTCTAAAAAATGCTAATAAACAACTTTATTTCAGTTGGCCTTAGGTGAGAGAGTATTCAAACTCAGTGTCAACAGTAGCTTTGCATTCAAAACAATGCAGCAGAGAGCAGAAAACCACCTATTCTTTGTTAATTTTCATCTAAATAAAATATTTGTCTGTTCTAATAGTGTAGAACAAGGGAACGAATGTAACATTCAGAGTCCTGAAAGCTTTACAGAAAGAATAGATATAAAGAGATGTATAACATTACATCAGTACTTGTTAGCAGTAAATTAAATAGCGTCACTTTTATTCTGTTTGTAAGGCCAACAAAAAAAACCAATCCTTATTTGTCAAAGTAAATAATGTTGGTCTTCCCACACAAGCAAAATAAAACAATTTTTATTTTTTGCTTTTAATAGTTAAATAGTCTCTGAAAGGATTGGGCTGAGTGTTATTTGGAAAGCTATTACTGATTTAAAAAATTAGAACAATTTGATATTGTTCCTAATAGCCACAATACCAGCACAGAATAGTGATTACAGTGAAAGCGAAATTGCGATCCCATGCTGTGAATGTAATGTGTGTCTATATTCATAAATAGATGGATAGGCCACTACAGCATGTTTTCCTAAGCTTTGCATTTTTCATCATTGCACTTCACCTGCCATTTTATCAGACAGTATTCTAAGAAGCTTATGCCTCTCTTCATTATCTGCTTTAGATAGACTATCTGAAAAATGTTATATTACCTACAAATGAGGTCATTCCACCCTTCTTTTGCTTTTCAAGACAATTTAAATACATATTTATAATTAGATTTAATACTGAGTTTAGGGGCTCCTGCTGGTAACCTTCCACCACTGTGAAAATTGTCTATAATGAGATAGAATAGAAGATAGCCTGATGTTGACTTCAATTTGTACCTCAGTTGCAAAGGCTTTAAAGATATTTTTGCACAACCATAAAAGAACCAGGGTACATCATGAGCATGAACATGCAGACAAAGGGGCTTCACCAAGCGAAGATGTTCCCTGAGGGACCTTTTTGCCATTCTGAAGTTAGCCTAGCTAAGGATACAAAGCTAAGGTACAAAGGATATGCATTGTGAGGACCGTGGGGTTCAGTGATATCACAGGTATGTGACTAATGAAAGTTTCCATAAACATAATAATAAAATCTACAAGGGAAAAAGACAGGTTACAGGCAGACGTGATAACCCCCTTCCTCCTGCACTTTTGACAGGATTTGTTCCTAGAGAATTCAGTGCAAGAGAAGGCAGATACAAAGTTCAACACACTACAGTTTTGATGAGATAAGAAAAGTCATTAAAGGAGGAGAGAAAAGGAAAGAGAACATTTAATAATATATGTGCAGAGACTATAATGGAAAAGTGGTGGAGGAGGGAGCTGCGTACTGTCAAAGTGATTGATGGAAACTAGATGACTTCATAGAGCTGCTGAACTTTATCATGACATACTCTTGACCCCAGAGGCATTTAAATCAAGACTCTGCTAAGCCCAGAGGAGATTCTATCCTTGCAGGCAAACAAATTAAATGCTTCAATACAGTAATAAAACATCTAATGATGGACATCTGTGGCTACTGTCACATGCTTCACTGCATTTTACTGAGCTGTCCAACATAACAATCACCCCAGGTACCTGGTAATATTCATATCAGAGTGGCTGCTTTGGAGAAAAATATTAGGAGACCTGAATTTATAACACAAGTAATACCCAGCACACTGGGTGACGCAAAAACCATGCTTTTCCACAAAAGCAATGGGAAAAGTTAAGCAGATGCTGCTTCTGGAACTTTTCCATGCTCTTAAAAAGATAGAAGTGAGTCTGATCTACTCCGGTGCTTCAGCTTCGTCATCTGCTGATTTAAAAACTCAAATAAGAAAATATTAGTACACATTTTAACAAATATAGCTAGTTTTCTCTGGCTAAGAACATAGATGAACTCCACAGAGGCCCTCACTCAAAGGCCACACAGCCTTCCCATAGCAAACTGTGATGTTGTTGAATTAGTTTTGACTTTCTGTGCTTATAGCAGAAACTTCTCTCTCTGTTCCTCTTCTTTAGTGATAGGAATGCAGAGCAGTTAGTAAAAGGACACTGATTAGCTCTGACCACTGTGCCCTGGTATGTTGAAGAGTAATGTAAAAGTCTAGTGTAAATCTTTCAAAAGTAGCTTTTGAAAGGCCAGAACAACCTGGAGTACATGCCACTACTTCTTTTACTGAAGAACCCAGTAATTTAAATATTCAGGGAATCTAGGATGACTGTCTTCCTGGCCTGAACAAGCCTGTCAAAACAGGAGACCTTTTGTACATGCCCTGTACGGATGTCCTGGACTAAGCAACTTTCATTCACAGAATGATCAATGTGCTTTGAGTTCATGGATCTTCTCTAACAAAGGCAAATACATTCAATTAGGAAGCATTCCTAGGCTTCTTATTCCTCATTAAGTCTACACAAAGCTGTTAAAAAAAGGATTCATAAGCTCCTGTGGATGATGTTATCTTCTGCTCATGTACAGAATCCAATTCACTGGCCCCCTTCATATCCCTCCTCCCTCCAAAGCACATTTTTTTAAATAAAGTACCCCAGTCTTCTAACCACACTGCAGTTCTGTCTGATTAACCACCACGCTGATCGAGAACATGGAGACATTGCAATTCTGTCTCTAGGTCTTTCTTTCTTTATAGGCTTTGTGTTAAGTTTTTTAAATTATGTGTGTATTCTTTCACTCAGAAATGGGCTTCTATTACCAACTCATCTTTTATAAATAATAAAATAGCCATATATAGCAAAGACTTAATCACTACAGGTCCCAATAGTGTGCTTGATATATAGAAAAATAGCATTCTTGCAGTTGCTATCTCATTTGATGGGAATTAAAATTAGGCTGCACTGCCTCTTGAAACATTTTATTTACTTGAATATGTGCATTTTCAATAAACAAAAGTTAAAGCAATTTTTATAGTCTTTTTCTGTCTTTATGCATTACTTTTTGCATTACAGTTGGCACAGCTTCTCCTGAACCAATGTACACTTCATCTGGCAGCCACTTATCAAGCATTGGCACTGTTATTACCCAGGAGGCTCTGGCACAGTAGCAGATAGTGTTTGGATGATTAGTCAGTGTCATGAAGATGAGAGTAAAATTAAGAAACAATAACTACAACATTAACACTGTTAGTCTTAGAGAGAAAGAAAAAAAAATTACAGAGGCTCCTGGAAACAAATGACATTGTTCTTAATCAAACTGACGGTTATAAAACTAATTAGTTTTGATTCACAAAGAACTAAAGGTATTTTGTGTTCAAGGACTTTTTAAAAGATGCTTCTTCCGTCTTTACTTCCCAGGAAATACATTCTGGCTTTTGTTTCACTTAAAAGTGATAAGAAGTTTTCTGGTGCTTATTATCCTGTCCATAGACTTATTGAAACTCTAGGCTGATTCTACATTTAGAACAGTTCAAGTCCATGCCTGACCCACAAGAAGATAGTAAACTAAGGTTGGAAACGTCAACTCTCAGAAGTCCACTCTCAGAAAAGCGTATCACATAAAGTTATCCTGTGAACTTCATATCAGAGTATCACTGTGATTTCATTATATTGACCAGGCTAACAAGCCTGAATTCATTTCCAGTATGTCATATTTCACAGAGATATTGTCATTCTTGATGTTGACCTAGCACAGATTATTAAAAGTAGGAGTGAGATTTTAGATTATTTGTACCGATTTCATAGGAGAATCAATAGGATAGTGTGACAATCTGCCAAAGATCTTATAAATTTGTAGACATTTAAAAATAAATAGAAGGTGAATGAGAGGGACTAGAAAGAGTATCAGATTCTGAAATTTATGTCTGATTGGCATAACAGCAACTTCATGAGATTATTTACGTGCTGTAACACAAAAGGTCATGAAATCTCCACGGAGGTCAATAAGGGAGGAAATATATAACAAGAAAAGGTCTCTATTCAATTACAGAATGCAGGAATTATAAGAGTAATGAGAAAGCTTGAGAAAGGCATAAGTGCTGCCATGGCTACAAGATAATATAAATAGGGATTTTTATGAATAACCAGAAGAATCACCCTACAAAGAGGCCATCCCAATGAGAGAGAATTTTTAGCTTTACTTGTGGAGTAGGCAGAGCCAGACACAGCGTGCCCCTCAAGGTCCTAGGATGCCCTTTTATAGAAAAATGAAGAAAGCGAGTAGATGGGAGACTATTCCAGACTGAAGGTTCTCCACAAATTACAGTATTAAAACTAAAGCAATTTTAGGATGAGTGACCAAAAAATGACAGATCTCCTAGTCCTTACAAATAAAGGAAACAGAACATTTATTGCAAAATAAATGTCAATAAACTCAGGGAGTTGTTAGGCAAGTCTAATCACAAAAGGGATTAAGGAAAGCTGGCAGTTCCTCCAAGGGAAAAAACAAGGATGAAAGATAACCTAACCTACTGCAGGGAAGAATTGGGATGTGTAGTCAGAATTAGATCTGTATGTCTTCTTCCATGATTTCAGCCTCAAGGAAGCATACAGAAAGTGGCGAGTAGATTACATGAAGCATATAGATAAATACTGTATGCATACAGAGACAAATCAAATAAGCCGAGGTACGAACTGAAGCATATCTCACAGGTGATATCTAGGATATCCAGAAACAGTTATATGAACTGAGGAAAAGGTTACCCAACACACAAGAAAATCTATCAAAAAATAGTGCCATGCAAACTGGATTCTTTAAAATCATTTTTAGACAGTTCCTTGAAAAGAATTCTGGGCTTAGGTAGGTTGGAGGGTTCAGATGGAAGCAAAATATTTCAGACTAGCTGGGTGCAATGTTTGGAAAAGGAGGAGTGACTAAACATCAAGGCTATTTAAAGTTACCATCAAGAAATAATGGAAGAAAGGTAAGGTAGCAAGCAGCTAACAACGGTGGATTTGCAATAACCCTCTTTCAAAGGATACGGAAAGAGGAGCTGAAGAATTATAGATCAGTCAATTTATTTCAACTCATAGAAAGGTACGAATGAAACAGAATAATTGTGACTAACTAGAATAAAATGGAGAGATAAAATCAAGACAGATGTCAAAAAACTTCAGACAAACCTGATTTTTTTCATCAACAGGAAAAATGCCTTTATGAAAAGAGTACCAGGTATATTTTGTCTTTAATACCTTTGATACAATCCTTATTATTCTGCGATCAAGCTAGGATACCATGCACTAGCTCCCATAACTACAGGAAGGACACAAAACAGAGTATTATGTTGAAAAAAGTGTCATACATAATTCATTAGTAGAATGGAAGGACAGATCCAGTGGCTGTGTACAAGGGTTCTCCAGTATTCTCCACATTTTCGTTAACATCCTAAAGAATAGTATGCTTATTGATTTAGCAGATTACATGATCCTTGAAAGCAGAGACGTGTATTAGAGGATAATTTGCATATGAGAGAGGGAAAAAATAACCTAAATACTATGCAATTTGATCGGTGCAAGTAAAGTATCTTTGCAGGTATAGTCGCAACACAAATAAAAGTTGGAATATAAATAAGGCAGCAAGCATTTCTAAGGCAAAGGATATTGGTAATTTCTGACCACAAGTTAAACATGTCAATAATGACATAGCAAGAAAGCCAAATACCATTTCAGAGTGCAAATGGAAGTGTAATTTACAATTACATGAAGCAATACCCCTTCACTTGGTTCAGTGTCAATAAGGTCTCAGCTTGAGAACTTTAAGAGCATTTGCCACTAGGAGACTTTCCAGAAGAGAGCAACAAGAATAATCAGAAGATTGAAAAACGTGACCTATGGGGAAAGACTGACTGAACCAAAGAGTAGGTAAATCTAAAAAAGGAGAAGACTCCCTGATTGAATCAAAAATACCAGTAAAGGCAAAAAGCTGCTGCAAATAGGAAGAAAATGATCTCTTTTCACTGTGCAGTGTGATTGTAGAAAAAAAAAAAAGTTGCCTGAAGTGGCAGAAAGAAATATAAGAGAAACCTTTCTAATAGTGTCAGTGATAGAGCATTTGACTAAATAATCTATGGGTGATATGGAGTCATAAGCACTGCAGATCGTTAAAAGCAGCTTAAGCAAATAAGCAGATTTCAGCAACTTAAGGTAAAGTTAATACTGCCTTGAGACTGCAGAAAAAGAGTAGTGGAAATGTCAAAGTTTCTTTTCTAACAAATATTCTATGATTTCATGAATACATATAATATGGAGAACTTAAGATACAAAGAGGAAGATCATCTCTTTCATAATGGTTTGTATGACATATTAGTCATTTCAGACGTTGAAATGATTTTTTGTTAACCATTTCTTGCTTCTGTTTATCTATCCATTATATCAAAAAGCTGTGAGTTTACAATGAAAAGTAAGGGCTTGTATTTTTTCTTTTTGCTATCAAGTGAAACGTAACGTGACCCCTAACAAATATGTCTCACTCTTAAATGTGTGCATTTAACCTTCCAGCCCAACAACATTTCCCCTTCTTGTGGTTCAGTATATCACATATATAGCTACACACTTGTTTCTGTGCTCACCCAAACATGTAAGATTCAAACTATTTCTCATCAATTGAAGCAAACTGAGGATGTGGCAGTAACATTACTCAGCAAAGACAAACTATCACTGTGATTAAGTGGGACTTTTTGATACCTGAGCTAAGTTATTGATGAAAAATGGACTTGCAGTGTCCACTGCATCACAAGATGATAAAAAGATCTAAGAGAAGTGAGTGGAAGTTTTAATGAGGCTGTAAAAGCAATGCTAAGAGTGGTTTGTACACACATAAATAACTAACACACTTGCTGAGCTCCCAGAGAAACAGGTCAAGGTTGTGTGCACCAAGAAGCTTTCTATCAAATGTTTGTTATTGTGTAATCTTTGTTCAGTGCATTACACATAAAAGCACTGAAAACATTCTGTAATGAAAATAATAGACATCAGAATTAGTTTTTTTCCATATACTTTACAAATTTAACATCAACAGAGGAAAAAGTTGAAACTCTTCAGAAATACTGAACTCTTCTGCAATGCACAAAATGTGTTGTGTACGTGAATGCATATCTGAGCTGCTAACCCTAAATATTACATACTGTATGGGAGAGGAAATACTGCTTGCAGCTTATACTCTTTCTGGCAGAGCACAAGCTGGGAAACTTCATGTGACCATTCACTGAAAATTTCTCAACATATGCTAACAGATTATATTTTTGGTTGTTTGTTTTGAGAATGTGCATTCAATTTTAAAGGTTTTTAAACACATAAAGGCATATAACCCAAAGTCTGCTGTTTGTGACACCACTGCTGAAGATATAGACTTCCACTGACTCTCATGGAAGTGAGAAAAAAAATCCTGGCTGCCAAGTAAAGTATGTCCTACAGTGTAATCGGAAGTGTTTGGATGTCATTGTTGGTAGCCTGAACAGCAATTACACACATGCCACAAAGAGTGTGGAGGACAGACTTAACAACAGTGGTACTTTTGTTCAGCACACATAGTACCTATTTATCAGTCTTGCACTGGTCATTATCTTTTTTGATGTTGGAAGTTCCATTAAAAAACAAAGACAATGCATTGTGTATTCAGCCATTTGATGTGATACATCAAATAATGGCCTAGACCTTCTCAGGGAAATGATATGAAGGTTGTTGCAGTGAAATCAATAAATTGAGACCATACCTAAGTTTCTCAGCCATCATGCTCCAAGGATGATGAAATTATAGTCTATAAAACTGACAAATTGATATATAGACGATGTTCACTTTTATAAATAAAAACATTTAATCCTATTTCAAGGATTCAAATTCAACTTAGGAATTTTTTTTTTTTTCATTTTGGTTTGGTCTTACGATTCAATGTTGTCCCAGGAGTGTCATATCTTCAGTTATTTCTCTTCACTGCCTTCAAATTTTACCTCAAGCTGCAGTTCTGGAATCCCACTGAAAACAATAAAATGGCATACAAGAAAAAAAAAGATATGAGCATTTAATTACAAATAAATTTTGCTGCTCAAATCGTTTTTCAGCCATACAAATATGCTCTATAATATGAGGAAAAAAATGTAAGTAAACAACTGATGTACAGAATGATTTATTTGCAAAAGTTGTTCATCATATTCTTTGAGTTTCTTCAGCATGTAATACTTTCAGTGCAATAAAATTCGGTGGATGACACTAGAGGTTCCCCATCGTGTATGGAAAGACAGCATTCTCCGATGTGCTTCCAAATACAAGGCAGCTCTTTGTTCCCTCCTGTCACTTTGTGCAGTTGTCCTGAAGAAGTCATCCAGTCTTGGATAAGCACCAAGTCCTTATCACTCTGTTCACATTGACTAAGTAACATGTCACTGAGGACAAAGTGAGAAACAACACATGCCATAACACATTTGCAATACAGGTTTGGCTTTGGGGACATATTGTGGCTATCTGAAAAGACAGCATTGAGAATTCTTAATAAAAACTCATTCAAAACCAGCCACAAATGTTGTGCATTTTTCAGGTATATAATTATCCCAAAATAAATCTTATTACAGTTAGAAAGCCTCCAGATGCATGGGTATTACTGAATTTCAATTCTGTATTGTATAGTATAATATAGTATAGTATAGTATAGTATGTCAGTCTCATAGCAACAACAGCAACAAAAAGAAAGATAACTTTGTGTTTTGGGGATCATATTCTTTGGTTTCTTTACATCCACTGAATCAATGCTGAATTCCTAACTGTTCCCCAAGCTGTACAATACACAGCCTGGCTGGAGCTTTGTGGCTTTTTGCATAAACAAACATTCAATTTATTTGCCACACTTTTCCCTTACATTAGACTTTCTTTACATTAGATCTTAACAAGTAGCATCGTAAAACTGCAAGGGGGAAAGTTTGAAAAAAGTTGTTTCTTTTTGTGTAACTGCCATCCCATGGCAGAAAAATCACCTAACTATGTTGATTTACAGCTCTAGTTAAAATTCTTGATTTAGGAGATTTGATGAATTTGGAGGTTAAATAAAAATATGCCCTTAATCCACATTGCCCGCAAGTTGTTTGTTATGGAAATTGATTTCTATTGGAGTAATCTCAGAACAGATACACTCTTTTGTTTTTGTTGTTGCTCCCAAATAGACACAGATTTTTAGTGATTTAGCCACCATCTAACCAGGTCAGCTTCAATTATCTGTACACCAGGCAGTAGCACCAAAACATGAGAATACAAATCACAAAATTGTAAGGTACATATGCAGTCGATCGTTCTGGTCATTTGGCATTATGATTATAGGAAACAGTAACCATTCAGCTGTGTATTACCAGAGAGAAAAAAAGGTATGGGATAATGAGTACATACTATTGAGTGAAATACTGTCATGCTTCTCAAGGGATGTCCTGCATATCACAAGCTTCTGGTCGCTGTGAGTGAACACACTGTGGCCTGGCAAAGAAAGAGAAAGTTAGAGAGAAGTTTGGTGCAGTTTTAGTGAAAACAGGCCACTGTGTGCAGGCTATGAAGCAGGCTGTTTCCCTCATAGAAAAAGCAGATAGAGAAATTTCGGAGAAAAAAATGAATAATTTAAAATATTTCCAGAGAGGCCTCAGAATAGCATGCTATTGAAACAAGGCTGCAACGTCTCTTTCTTCAGGCAGATACCTGGCTACCTGATTAACTTTAAGCACGTGCTCAACTCCTACTGAAGTAAAGAGAACATGAACACAAGCCAAAGTATGTTACCGAAGAGGAACTGAGTGCTGAACTGAACCAGAACAAAACAGCTTGAGTATGGGAGGTACTTCTGGAAGAGAGACAGGACATCTGTGTGCAGTTCAGTGATATGCGCAAGGCTCTTTAGTGATATCAAGGGAAAGGGATGGAGAAAAACCCAAGACTCGTGATTTCATCAAATCACCATGTCACTTCGGGTGGACTTACCACCTTGGGCTGCCTTTCCAAGAAAACAAAGAGAAGTCATTCTGTTGAAACTGCTGTACATAAAAAGTCTATCACCAATAGTAAAACCTGAATATAGCAACAGCATTTCCTCCCTTATGAAATTATCTTCATGCCTGCAATGCTGCAATTCCCCCATGCTATGTATAATTATAGTTTATGTAATAATGGCATCTGGTGGATTGGATTGAGGCAATATGTCACTCAAGAACACTAATTTATTTGCCAAACATCTTGGCCGTCTGTGTAGCATTGCAAGAAGTATGGGGAATAAACAAGTGGAGAAAAACTCTGATTTAATTGGAGTAACACAGACTTGATGGGATATGTAGTAATTTTTGGAATACTAATAGGTTGTCCAAGAAGGGCTGGCTTGGGAATGAATAAGGGAGGTGGCATTCTCTCACATATCAAAGATGCAAACACTTGATTTTAGGTGTGAAAGGTAGGAGCTAAACGTGCTCCATGGTGAAAAATGGAGAAAGAACACTATTCAGATGGCTATATATACAGACCGCTTCCCCAGAAGCATCATTTGGATGTGGATTTTTTTCCTGAATACCCCAAGGAATTATCTAAACCACAGGACTGGGCATTAAAAAACATACAAGAAAAGCAAATAGCAGATCCAGAATGTCTGCCTAACTGTTGGGATGCACTCACAACAGTTATTTGACAGAAAAATGGCAAAAGCAGCTAGGAGGGCTGTTCTTGTGCATTTGAGTCATAACGGCTGGGGAAAAAGTCAGGGCAGAAAGCAGCTTCAGCAAGAGTGACCGTGAACTGAAAAAGTGCCCAGCTAAGAGAAAGGGAATGAAGGAGAACAGAAAAATAAAACCAAAGAATGTAAAGACTGAATTCAGAAATTTGGTATGTAAGATCTCCTGGGAAACCTTACATAACAAATGTCTAAGAGGAAAAAACTTTAGAGAAAGCTAGCATTTCCTCAAGGAAATGACACAGCAGCTACAAGCTGTCTTAGAGCAGAGAAAAGCATGGAGACCATGACTGAACCGTCAGTTACAGAAATGGAAGCATACAAAAGTGGAAATTAGGTTAGATTAGAAAAGACTTGGACAAATGAGTAGATTGTATAGACAGAACGTCAGAAAAGTTAAAACATGACCCCCAAGAGAAAATAAAGCACAGTAATAATTACGTAGCAAAAAGACCCCAAACAAAATCTGATAATTGAGGTGAATTGTAAAGTGTACAGAAGTGAAAAATGTCATGCCGCTGCAGAGAAGGTAAAACTCATGCCAGGAAGTAGAGAGACTTTTACACACAAGATAAATGAAATAATTCTCCCACTCCACAGCACTGGAAAGTCTCAGCTGCAATTTTGCAGCTGACTTGCTGGATTCTTTAGAAAAATATAGCACAACTAAGACAGTAAAGAGGAAAGTAATGGGAAAATGGGTGCACGTGAGGAGAGTTTGCATCAGCCTAGGTCATTTAGCCTAAAGAAGAAAATTTTAGGGGGAAGATATGGCACAGTACTGATATTCTAAAATATAAAAGGTTTTTACAAAGAAAGAGGTAATAATCTGTTCTCCATGAGATAATGAACATGAATTGCAGTCAGGAAGATTACTGTGATTTTATCATAAGGATTCGTGAAGCATCAGAATAGATTATGTGGATGTCTGTGAAGGCTCCATCACTGGATGCCTCTAAGACTAGGTTAGAGAAACTTCTCTCAGGATTGAAATACATGTCATTGATTCCTCCACAGAGCCACAAGGCCTGCCAAGTGACTTCTCAGGGTTTTTTCCAAGAACTTCTACTTTCCAAATTTCTTTCCGTTTTGTCAAAGTCTCCCTTTCCCCCAATAATCTACCGATTTCCACTGTCTCCCCTTTCATACTTGATTAGCTACCTCCTTGTCTCCAATTTAAAGTTATTTGAAATGGTGCTACCCAGTAGCAGCACTTTCCAGCTCACTTGTTGTAGGAGATGACGGAGTTCAAATCCTGGACCAAACATTTAAGGTATTTAGAGCTCCCCAGATGCTTGTACAGCTCTGCCAGATAGTGCAACAAATGTCGTCATGAACCATCCAGACATCCTTATTAACGGATCTGCCCCTCAGATGTCATCTAATTGCCTGGGGATACACATGTTCAGAGCAGCTGTATCGTAACTATCTCATCAGCGCTGTCCTAATGTCCTGTCTTTCATGGACCTCAAATGCCTACTGACAGCCTTACTGCTTAGACCTGGTGGCAGCAAGGCTGCCAGTGTGCATTGACACTTTCAATTTCATTCTCCTTTCTTTCAGTTCCCTTTGACATTTTTTTTAATATCTCATCTTCTTTCCATCTTTGATTCATTTACCTTCTTCACTTGCTTCATCTACTCCTTTTCCATTTAGTACGTGCAAAAGAAAAAAAGCTATTTCAGTCTTTTATCCATACTTTTGACATGTTCTATGATTCTTATACATATAACACCCAGATGCTGAATGAATGAAGAACCATTGACAACCAAATGTCAGATACAGCTAGAAATTCACATTTGTCCTTTACCGTCATCTCATGCTACTAGTTCACAAATGGCTGAAGCATATATCCATTTAAGTAAATTCATTTTAAAAATTTGGAGTAACATAGATAATAACATCTATATTAACAATATAGATTTATTTTATATATATTCTATAGAGATTACCTCTATTTTTACTTATATTAAAAAACTATAGTAAAAAAAGGTTTTTAACAGCACCTCAGTTGTTATTTCAGCATTTTAAAAATAAAATATTTGGTCTTTATTTTGAAAAAATTTCAGTTTCCAACATTCATATTTTGATTCCATTAACAACTACTTCATTGTTTCATTAAAAACTACAACACATTCCTAATCTAAAATGAAATATAGCATCACAAATAACCATAACCCTGGGTTGAGGCCAAATTTCAGTCTTTCCTCTCTTTCCAGAGTGGATATCTTCCACTTTCAACAGTGCAATCTTACATGAAATTCAAGAAGTACTATATAAGAAAAGCAGAAATGAAAGTTAGGACAAACAGAGAACAGTATAAGAAGAAAAAGAGTTAGCATATGGCGTTGCTAGCTACTGTGGTAACTATGGTTGGCCATTCTAGCCCAAGCACATCTGCATTTTGTAGTCCAGGTGTTAATGGAATATTGATTTGTTTTAGAAGAGTTTTCTTACCTGCCTTAATTCCCTGCTGGTTGCCTCCTTAAAAAGTTTACGTACGCATTTCAGTAATGACTTCCACAAAGGTAAAGAGACAAGCAAAGCTGTTGGCTTAACCTTTAAGCCCAGTCTCAGAATTAAAAAGAAAGATGGGTCTTTTACATCCAGGAATTGAACTACTAACCGGTTCCCAAAGGTACTCAAAGATGTACAAAAGCAAAGGTTTGAGCAATGGCCTCTGACAAGAATCTAAGACACCACCTTCCCCCTTCCAATAATATATTTTACTCTTGTGTCTTATAAAGACAGCCTTTTGAGGGGCATATTAACAAGGACATCAGCCATGAATGTTCAAAGTAATAATGAGCCCAAGGTACTTCCATATGAAACAGCCAGTCACGGAAATATTATAGAAATAGTACTGCTTAAATTATAGTCTACCTTTCTTCCACCAGCAATGACAAGCATGCTTGGGAGCATTTCAGCAAATCAACCAAATGTGAATCGTTGCAGTGGCTACTGTCCCTGAGCTAATCATAAGGATACATCCTGCTAACCCATAACCAATCCTCACTTCACAGCCACTGGCTTTCCAGTGGTGTTCCTTCATTCGTTTTTAGTAAAAATTATAATAAAAATTATGAATGTCATTTACCAGTGTGAGGCTATGAAAGCCAGGTCAAATCCAGCTGCTGAAAAGCTCTTTTAAGAGTACCCCACTGGACCTCCATGAACATTGCATCTTTCTGGACAGGTCTGGATTCGTCTAACTGCTCAAAGGCAGGATCTACCTCATCATCATCTCTGACAGTTGAGTTTACTAGTGCAAGGATGGGGTTATAAAGAAGGAGGCAATCAATGCTGGATGCTTTAAGGAAAATGTCACTAAATGTCTTTTGACAAAAACAGGAGGCTGAGTCATCCCAAAACTGTTTCTAAGGTCTTTGCCTAAATTTATTCCATCTTTAAGTCCTTGACCTTTAATTCTATACATGCAAGCTCTGTTAAGTATCAACATTGTCAATTTTATTTTTCTTCCAGCCATGGCTGAAATTTTCATGTTTAGAAGAAAGAAATTAATGATCTTTTCTTACTTTTCCTGAGTCAATATCATAATAATCAGAAATCTCTACTTCCTAGATCATTGCTTTCACATAGAAGTATTCAGTGCTTGAAAGGTCATTCTCTCTAAATAATACATAAATAAAAATTAATATTCTATCCTTGAATTGAAATTGTTATAAACTTAAAGACAATGCAATAAAATGCCACCTTGATTTTAATTTAGCTTGAAAATATTTCTCAATTTACCTCAGTCAGTGTTAAAATGTTGGCCATTATTGTTTATAAAATCATCTGTAGACCAGCATGATGCAATTTGTTATAATGGCAGTCATCTAGTCCATGAAATCATTTGCTGCTCCAAGTCTCATTTTAACATCTACTTCTTGATCTGAGCATTAGCAGTTTGCTTTTAAAGAGAACACTATTTTTGTCCCTAGAGAAAGCTGGAAATTTCCCCAAGAAATAGAAGTCAGAAAAAACATGGACTATGGGGCTTCTATTAGTCAGGTTACTGCCTTAAACTGCTTGTTTGCCACCTCTGGCACAGTAATACAACTTTTTTTCTCCCAGAGGAATGAATCTCTAGCTTTTTTTTAGAGCAGCGGACAACAGCCTTTTAATACCTGCAGAGATATTTTCATACAAACAGTTACATTAATGAAATTTAATAATACTATCCATGCTACACCTCATACGATCAAATAAAATCCCTATTCACTTCCAACAGTCAGGAAATAAAGAATATTCTTGTCTGATATCTCTAGGAAGATTTTGTTATTTTTTGAGGTTTTTATTTTGTGGATTTTCCATCAAGCTTAACAGCTGGAATGACTAAAAATAGTTGGGATTTGATTGAAAGAGGAGTGCCATCATAACTATCCTCAAAAATTAGCTTTTCCAACATGGATCAATGATATATTTCATATTACGAAGGTAAAGGCACCCTTCTAGAAGGTAGGAAGAAAGGAAATGTATTTGAGACACCATAGTGTATTTTCTTTTTTGAAATGCATTAGCAGTGATCCAAAAAATATAAAACTGCTTTTTGTACAGCAAACCCCAGCTTCGTTAGAAGCAGAAAGCTGAGCTGCAGAGAAAATGCAAGCACAAGAGAAGACTGTACGCACAAACTGTGAAAGAAACAATTATTTGTCATTTTACTTAAGTTTATATTATATCTTTACCTATCATTTACCCTCTAGAAACTTTTTTTTACTCTTTTGTAAATGGTATGGCAGGCTTTACGATAGCAGAGCTGGGAAAGAGATTAAAAAGTTTATTTGCAGTATGCTGTGAAGTTTTGCTGACATTCTCACAGCAACGGCAAGTAAAATGCTTTCCTTGATAGACCACCTCAGTATAGAAGCTTTGCAGTTGCTTTCATTCATCTGGTTTTGATCCAGACAAATAACTGAACTTGTCATTTTCCCTTGGAGGTGTAAGAAGGCAGAATATTAATAGTAGGTCTGGAGAGCACTGCTTCATGCTGTGCCCAAATGTTTTGTTGCTGGAAGAGAAAACATTCAGTTTGTCAACTTCTAACACACGGTTATTGAGGCTGGATTATCATGCTGTTCTGACTTTGAGAACTATATAAAATACTTTTTATCTACTATTACTCATATTCTTGATTCAATATTCACATATGAATATTCAATGTAAAAAATGTTTAATATATTCATGGGTTTAGGAGACTGCTAGTCTTGATAGCAACACAGCACGATCAGGACTCTTAGTTAAATGTGTTTTCAAATTTAAAAGCCATTTTGACTACAAAGTCCTGCTTTTTTAAGATATACGCATTTTAGGAAGGCAAGATATACATAATTATTAATTTCTGACACTCAAAAATCTATACAACAATCTAAAAACAGAAGTTGCAGGGTTAATCTAACTATTGTACTTTATGAATTACTTGAAGAATCAGAGTCCAGATAGTACTTTTTTGCTTAAAGACAGCTTTAATGACTTGCAAAACAAGTAATTTGGCTTTGTCTCTCATTTTTCATTTATCTTGGTCTGAAGGTGTTTCTTCTTTCTAACATTTTTCTTCCTTAAAATATCCCCCTATGTAGCTAGCCCCACTCACCAGCTTTTATTAACCTTAGACACCATTCTTTTCCTTGATTTTATCTGAATTATTTTTTCTTTTTGTATTTGTCATGTACTTCTAATCCAACAGCTATTTGTTAGATATGAATGTATGATAACCAACATATATTAGTTTGCAGAAGGGAATCCTGGCAGGATGCTCAGAAGAGATCCTGTTCACTTGTCTTTACAACTCACCAATAACTCACCATTTCTTTCTTTTGTTAGATTAATTCTGATGTTAGCACAGGAAGAAAAGGTGAAATTTTACAATATAGGTTTCAAGCATTTATGGTACAGAACCAGATATAAATCAGTCAGAAAACATGACAGTTTCTGACTCAGCAGACATCAGACATACTCACGGCATCTGGTCTGCTGACTTTAATATTTAAAATCATGTATTTTTTTCAGCATTTTACTATTTTGCAATACCATTGCATAAATGGCACATAAAAGGAAATCAACTACATTCCACTGTGAAATTCTGTGGCATTTTCCCGACAGTGGTTCAGTAGCACTTACTGAAAACTTCTTGTTGACTCACACAGAAGTCCTGCTTGTCTTCAGAATCTTGTCTGAGCTGGCAGGACTGGAAAGAATAAAACCGGAAAGATCCCAAGTTATTTTTGAAGTAGAATAACTAATAATGAAGATAATAAGATGAAGATATTGAACTAAGATGTTTCTTTTTCAGTATCACATTTCAGTATCATGCTACAATAGCCTATAGAAGAAAATATATAATAGTATAAATTATGATCTTGTAATTATTTATCATATTCATTATATTTTATTTAGAAAAATTGTTTAGAGTCTGTTTTTCACTTCAGCCAAGGATTGAAACCCAAGAAAGGAACAGAGGCCATTTGCTATAGATGGGAATCAAAATTGTCATTGAACAAAACCAGAAACATTCCAGAAACATTGCAGAAAATATGAAAATATTTGCTTCCACACTGTTTTCAAAACTCACCTATAGCCTGAGATTACAGAAGGGGACAAATACAGAGATGTAGAAGACAGTGAGTTTGTGTTGTGGGTCAGCATTAAGAGACAAAATGTTGAAGAAAGAAAGTACCATTTCTATCCGAGTTAGCTTTTTGTTTCTGGCAGAAAATGAAAAGAAAGGAGGTTTAAATCCATTTTTCCTTTGGCTAGTTCTGAAAGTTATCATCTTCTGGAAAGTCTTGCTGAAAACCATACTCCACTAATCATGCAGAAAATGCGCACAGGTCAAAACTGAGTAAGGACTTTAATTTTTCTAATATATTTTCAAGAAAGTAAAATAAAATTCAAAGGTGCCTGAAATATGAAGTTGACATTTATAAGGTAAATTTTACACCAAGTAATGATTTGTTATTGTCTATTCTGATAGAAGCATACATGATTTCAAACAGTACAGGTGAAAATGGACAACTTCGTGGAAAAAAAAGTATTGTCTGTGATAAGGCTTTTGGCCAATCATTTAACAGACTTTTTAAAAATCTATAGTTCAATTTCATATGAATACCTTTTTATTGTTATGAACACTGAGTTATATGAATCACCTGTAGGGCTTCAGAATATATTGAAATTTGAGAACCAACCTAAGATTTGAAATGAAGCTTCTCTTTCTCATTCTTCATTTGCAGTGTGTGCAAAAAAAAAAAAAAAAAAAAAAAAACAAACTAATGAGGACACTTGGAAAAGAAATAAATATATGTATTTCATGTCTCATTCTTATTGAGAGAAACTATGTTTATGCAACATATTTTAAGTATAAATTATGTAATTGTATGTATTTTTATGTATATTGCTATGTAATCAAAGGAAACATTTTTTAGAAAGCAATGAAAAAACGAATCAACCCTGTAACACATCTTATCAGGCCTTTTTTAGGCATCTAATAAAATCCTAGTGGAATGTAATAAATCTATTAACTTCAGAAGACTAAACACCAAGGTAGTAATTAATATGTTATTGGATTAGAGTATTTGAAAAAACGGGACTCAGCGTCTAAAGTGGGAAACAGAAATCTGTCAAGAGAATTACTTGTTAAAACCGGGAAAATATTCTGATGTGAGCTTTCTCCAAAATACTCAATTTAAGAAAAGCATTTATTAGAACACAGAAAAGAATATGTGCAGGACTAATACACAGAGTAGTGACTGACCGCATGCTGTCCTGCTACATCCAGATGACATTATGGTAAGGATTTTATTTTTGACCCTCATGTTGGAAGCTGTAAGGTTGGAGAGGAACCCTGATAATTTTCTCAAGTGATTTATTCTGTGATTTCTTCAACTTTCAGTTTATTAGTATAGCCTCCATATCTATTTAGCAAGACAAAGAGCTACTGGGATGTGCATCTTCAGCACGGTGAAATAATGTGGAATAAAAATATGGGTAAAATGGCAGGCAGTTACAGTAGAGAAAAGTAAATAACTTGTTATGCTTTTGAGCACGCCAGAGGACTTTGCACTTTAATGAAAACATCTTGCACATAAATGTTCAAAGTAGTAAAGGACCTCTTAGGCCCTTAACAACTGACTTCTGTACACTTCTACTCTTGTACAAATGTCCTGTGAAACGCAACAGAGATGGAACCAACAAGGTTTTTAAAAAAGTACTCTGGAAATCCAAAGGACACATTAAAGAACCATAACTGCTTAAAAAAAATATTTAATAAACTCACAAAATTCTAGAACAGCCTGAAAGCTGCCTAGATACACTGTTATTTGCATATGAACTTTCAGTAAGATGCTGTACAAGGATAAATTTCTCCATGAATGAACAACTTAATTTTATTTCTCAGGGCTTTCTTGTTTATAATTACTTATTACTTATCAGCAGATATAAGTTCCAGGAGCCACAGATGCCCCAAGCTGTGCTGACACTGCTTATCTTTGACAGGAGTGTTTGATGAGTTCATTACACACGGGATGTTGAAAAATACCTAGTCAGCTCTGAGTTTTTCATTAGCCAAAGCCATCTCAAAGTGTTATAGCATGCATTCAGCCAGTAATGGCAAGGTAGGCTCAACCACGAGTTAAGAACTAGCCACCATTTGCATCAGCAAAATAGATGCATCTTATCTTATATGCCATACTTATTTAGGTACACAAAAAAAAAAAAAGGCAAGTTAAATACTGACCTCCTCTTTCAGAATGGAGGACACAAACATTTTCTTACTTGACATTTCATTTTCACCAGAGTAAGAGTAGATTTTGTGGCCTGACAGCGTAAATTCATTACATTGCTAAGCACACTAATTAGCTGCTCCAGCAAATTTTTTTACCTGGCTGTTCTTTATATGTAACCTGTGAAAGTTGCCTAACCTACCAATCTTTTTAGCATATTTTCTTCCTTGAGAACATAATTACATGACACTTTTAACAGGTTTTCAAGAATCCTAAAAAAACTGCAAGAAAACAAGCTGTACCAACATAGAATCATAAAATCATCTGGGTTGGAAGGAATCTTTACGATCATCAAGTCCAGCCATCAACCTAACACTACCAAAACCACCACTAAATCATGTTGCTGAGCACCACAACTACATGCGTTTTAAATACCTCCAGGGATGGCGATTTCACCTTCTCTGAGTGGCCTGTTCCAGTGTTTGATAACCCTAAAATGCTTATGTCATCTTCTTTACCACACTCTAAATGGACAAATAGTCAAGATTTGCTCACCAAAACAAGTGGGTAAGTGCAGGATCCTTCAAAACGCTGTCATGGAGGTGGCTCCATGCTGACAGTGGTGAGTCTGTGACAATGTCTGCAAATGTCACAGAATCACAGAATGGTTGAGGTAGGAAGGGACCTCTGGAGGTCATCTGGTTCAACCCCTCTGCTCAGAAAGAAACAACTAGAGCCAATAGCCCAGAGCTACATCCAGACGTCTTTTGAATATGTCCAAGAATGGAGACTCCACAACTTCCCTGGGCAACCTGTACCAGTGCTGTCACCCTCACAGTGAAGAAGTGTTTCTTAATGTTCAGAGGGAGTCTGCTGTGTATCAGTTTGTGCCCATTGCCTCTGGTCTGGCCACTGGGCACCACTGAAAAGTGTATGGCTCCCTTTTCTTTGCATCTTCCCTTCAGGTATATATATATACATTGATGAGATCCCCTTGAGTCATTCACTTCTCTAGGCTAAAC
>KZ506017.1:264144-300489 GCA_002844005.1 Limosa lapponica baueri
GAATATATATGTAAGAGCTGGAAGAGTTGATACCAATTAATTCACAGTAAAGCATTTAAATAGACAATGGAAAAGCATGCCATGAGCTCAACCTATTCAACAGAAACTGCTGAGGACAAACAAATGCACAATTGTTGCTGTGAATCTGGGAGGGTATTTGGGGAATGAACCTACTCATCCTAAGGGTCTACGCTCTGAAGCTAAAAGAGAAAGTAGTCTCAGTCAAGATATAAAAGAGTGAAGGCAAACATTTAAAAAAAAAATACGAACAGGGAGTTAAATTTAAACTCCTCCAGTTATATTTAGGCACCATGTGGCCATATTTTCAAAAACACAGGGATGATTTAAGAGCAAAAGCCCTGTTAAAAGGCACCAGGACATGGACACTTTACAAATTGTTACCCAGCTAAGGGTGCATATCTTCAAGAATTAGGGTTTATATAACTTCATGTAATCATAGTTCTGCAAAATTACAAACAGTCTCTAAACACCTGTTGACATTCTCAAAAGCTATATTTTAACTCCTGTCGAAAGGCACCACATGGTGAAAGTGGCTCAGTGGTTTTGTTGTGACAGTCAGCTTGCTGAAAATGTACCCTGCTGTGGTGAATGCAGATCGGTGTATTCTTCTGTGACCTGTGCTTCACATTTAAAATGTTGTGATTGACCTGCAGGGTAGGCATAACCAACCTCAAGTTCACCATCAGCTACCAGCAGGTAGTAAAAGCAGTCCTTCATTGACTATAAAAGGTCTGTAGAAGCACATATTGAGGTATTTCAAAAAATAACAGTTCAGAGGTTTGGATTAGAAATTCTCAATTATTTTCATGAGAATTCAGCCCACAGATTATTCAGGCAACTGTGGACCTCCCAGGGACAGTGTCTTCTACTGTGCTTTTCTGTTCAGTCAGTATTCTTTCCAGCCCCATTGTACCTGGATTTGACCATTACACCCAGCCTTAACTGGCTTCCCAATTTCAACATAAAGAGCAAAATCAAAAAAATGAACAAGCAGGGGAGCTACGGGCTTCTTTTTTTTTTTTATTCCTGAGAAATTTCCTCTTCACATTACATTTGTGATAAACAGGTTTGGAAAACAGTAGGGTTACCCATGGATCTATCTTTGAAATTGATCCATTTTGCAATCTCACTCTGAAATTTTGAATTTTCCTTCTTGTCCCTGTAAATAAACTATCCAGTTATATGTTTGAGGATTAAGGTTCTAGTTCTTTCCACCATGTTCTACACTGGTAGGATTCATTTGGATAAATTTTATGTTTCTTTGTCCCTTTCCCAAAAAACAAAACTTCCTACTAAAGAAATGGATCTAAAAAACATTTCAGAAACTATTTCAAAAAGTGGTTAGCTCATGCCATCAGACTGCCTTAGAAAGGCAACTGGCTAGAAAAGCATGATAAAGAAATATAAAAATATAAGTATAAATCTTATTCTAGTTTGTGTAGTGCATTATCTATATGTGATGGATTACATTTCAGTTAAAGGTTTTCCATGTCCCACTGGCTGGATCCACGTACAACCACCATGTCTCATGAGGACCTAAAATAATTTACTTTAATTCTTTAGGAAAGCAAATTGTGCGTGATATTATGTTTGAACAGCTGTTAGTGGATTTGAGCATTTCTAGTTTGTTGGCATGTTTCTGCTATCACAGTATAAATTTTCAAAATTGCACAAATTTTTCCAATGTATTAATTTCATTTACTGTGAGGGGTTGTTTAGCTTTCATTAGTAGTGGATGCTTCATATATTTTTGTTCAGGAACAAAAGAAAATCTAAACATGCCCTTGTTTGTGGTGATCAAACTTTCATTTCATTTTTCTTTTAGTTTAGCTGGCTTGCAAAAAAAGCCAATTAAAATATAACCTGGCGGTTTAATTACATATACAATCTATCTGAGCTCAGTCAAGTAGTGCAATATTAACAACACGAAGACAGGCTGCCTCCTTGGTCATCAGCAAAGCAAAGCAAAGCAAGCTCCAAACACGGCTGAACTCAAGCTCCTCTCCCTCTCTTCCCCTGCAGATCTACTGCAATGCATCCCTAGGAGCAAAAAATCAGGCAAGGGAAGCGGGAGACCTGCGTGGTTAAGCAGGGAGCTTCTGAAAAAAGTCTTACTGAAAACTTTGATGTGTGAACTCACATACCTGCAATCACCAAGCATTTATTTGCAAAATTGTTTCCTTCTACCCGGGTTTTCAGCATGGTACTGAACTCCAGCTTGCATCCCAGGCCTGCTTTATGGCCATATTAATTTAGTAAGGGTGAAGACAGTCCACAATCTACTGTTTATGATATATTCTTGGACTAAAAACTGTTCACAGCCAAATCAAGAAAGATTTCTGAAAAGAACAGTGGATAAAGCTTATTACACTGATTCATCTAGCCCCAGGCAAGGCTGTAGTAGTAATTTCCTTACACAGTAAATTTTACAAGAAAACCTGTAATTATTTGGTCTGTTATATGGTAAAATAATCACCGCAGATGTGTCTGGTACAATTCTATTAGGACAGATTGAAGATAAGGATGGAGTAAGAAAGCAATAAAAAGAGAACACATTCAGCACTGCTGCCTGTGATGGCTTTCAGGAAGGATCAGTATGCTCTAAGAGAAGAAATTATGACGTATTTTCTTTTGGCCCTGGAAGTTTCTTTGCATAGAAAAGGCAAAAAGTAACACCAAAAAAGAGAGAGATGGAATTTACAGACAACCATGTCACCTGAGAAAGGTAAAAAACTTGTCTGTACAGATAGCAATTGTGCTTTCAGTGCAAAACAGATAACCCTATGCATGAGCAGCCAAAAATACAATTTTTACATTCTTTCATGTAATTAGTGAATGTATGACATTTGTACATATTGTGTAGTACAGACATATGCACTGCTGTACATAAATTTAATCAAACAACCCAGATGGATGTAAAAGCAAAGTCTTTGGTGCTATTAAAGCCAAAAAAAAAAAAAAAGAAGGGATCATTTAGGCAAATTCCAGCTATCACATCTACGTCACCCACGGCAATAATGGTAGCGCAAGCTGCAGACCGGTTTTCAAGCACAGTCACTAGGTTCACGTGTTAACCCCAACATTCATGTGCACAAATTACTGTTTGCTAAGAATAATACTTGCAAATAATTCTTAATCTTACAACACAAATATGTAATACAAATCATGCTACAATGTAGGAAGCTTATGCAAGCAAACTGAAGTAACATGAAAAGTCCTTCAGAAACTTCTGGAAGTTATTCCTTGATTTCCTTGATTATTTTTTTTCCAAAGGTATAATTGTTATTTTTCTCCGAAAATAAAAGATGGTAGAATTAATACACCAAGGGTCTACAAACCTCTAAAAGCTATTTCCAGAAAGAAAAAATAAATAATCCTGACTTAAAAACAGACACAGAAAATTTGAATTTCCAGTGAATCGGTAAGGCAGGGCCTCTGATCTACAGCTTTCCCATTATTCAAACCACCAATCACTGGAACTGATCTTGGTCTTAGCTAACAACCAAATTCTTGTTTGTTTACATTAAACCAAAAATTCTCAAACTTTGAAAGTTTATTCATTGCTAGGTAAATAAGTTCCTACCTTCATAACTCTGAAAAAGCAAAGATTTGATTCTTTCTTGGTGCTATCATTCTGAGGCATCTGATAGAAGATGGCTTTTTTTGAGAGTAAATGTTTAGTATTTGAGAATTTTGGCTCTAGTCAACTCATCCAAATCTAAATATTTATGAATTAGCCTTTCCCCAAAGACATTCAAAGACTGTAAATTACTTAAAATTACCATGAAAATGAAACTTCTGGGGATAATATAAGCTTCATATCTGATATAAAGAAAATTATTTCTCTCTCTGTTGATGATCAATATTTTTGCAATGAATGAAGAGAGTCATAAATAACTAAGCTGTGGAAGAGTACTTCCAGGTGTTTTGTTTTTTTTAATTAGTAGCTAACATAGTGCCACTGTAAATTGTTTAATCAATAAACTCGGCTACAGAAATTAAAATGTTTAAATATTCAACTTAAAAAAATATTTATTAGCCATAAGAAAATATAATCAAGGCAATAATTCATCTCTTAAAAACATAATTACTCTGACCTGAAGTATTGCTATAATAATTATTCATGAGTAATGGAAATGACACTCTCAAAATTAAATTCTCACCCTGTCTAATAACTGCTTGTAATCAAAGAAAAAAATCATAAGCTAATTAAAATTCACAGACTTTCACAGTGAAAGAATATAAGGAACACAAACAAAGTATTCCATTAAATTCAATCACCAGTTAATTTGTTGGAAGACTTTCACAGTGGAAGAATATAAGGAACACAAATTATTCCATTTAATTCAATCAACAATTGATTTGATTTTCCATATAATCTTATAAAATCTTAAAATTTGAGTTGTATGGATTTAAAGAACCTTCCTTCATGTTGCTTTTACTCTTGTATTCAGCTGGGTAAATAAGAACAATAGGTTACTGATGTTAGTAACATTAAAACTGTGTGCAAACACTTCTTAAGATAGTATCATGACCATGCTTACCATGCATTTTGCAGTACACGTGAAAATCAAACACTCATTATGTTTGAGATTAACCAATATATCAACAACGCAGAGACTTAGAGCTAAGAATTTGCTGATGCACCTTTTACATTATTGGTTTACACAAGGAAAAGTTTTTAGTTTGGCGAAGCACTTTTTGGACTGTATGATTCAGTGAAAAACCTCGGTCTTCAGGGTCAAGTTCACACTTTCTGCACAGTTACTTTTTTGACTAGTATCTGGCAAAATGTATTTGGTAAGCTCTTTTTCTAAATGGTAATTCAAGTGTATCCTCAAAACTCATCTGGTCATCTCTGTCTCCTTCAAGGATGAGTTGTATTGAACTACAGGAACCTCCCTCTGTCCTTACACTGGGCGTTCTTTGGGGCAAGCACTGTTTGTTTCAAGACTGTAACACTGAATTTGTGACAACATATAAACAAAAAATATTACCAACCTCTTATTCACATACTTTATCATGTCCATTATCACAGACCTTAACCAATGCTCATCAAGTTTACCTCCCTGTCTTCCCAGCTCCAGTGTAGAGAGCTTTTTTAGCTTACCTGTTGTTCAAAAGTGATTGTGTATCCTGCATAGAAGACCGTAAGACTCATAAGCCTAATAATCCCTGGGAGTGAAATCTCAGCTCAAAAGTCAGTGGAGCTATGCCCTTCCTCTTCACTTTCACCCCTAAGACAGTGTTTGCGTCTTCAATAACATAGACAATGTAGAGTATTAACATGTCAGAAAATAAGAAAAAAACTGATTTAAGCAAGCTGGAGTGCTGGTATGTAAAACACAACAGTGAAAAACAGGAAACTTAAGTGCTCTTTTCACCTGCTACATACTTCTCCAGGGACATTTAATCTCACAGGTTCTTATTTTCTATGGCTATAAAAGATGGATATTCCCTCCTGTTTATGAGAAAAGTAACTAGAAAGTTACCTAGTCATTTCAGTAAATATTGGAAGAACAGTTCTTTCCTGCTTCTCTCTGAGAGGGGAAAAATAGTGATCTGGAAAGTTTAAAATATTCATTTTGTCTTGTCCTTACACTGAGAAGCCATCAGAGTCAGAATAACCAATGCAAAATATCAAGTATCATAGAAAGGTGAAAATTCAACCAACTTAGAGCCAGCTGCTGGCTGGGCTCTGGGGCAGCTCCATAGGAAGCACTGGGGTGGCCCCAGGGGCGGGCAGCAGGCTGGCAGGACTGGTGGGAGCAGTGGACAGAGCTGTACACCCTGGATGAGTGTTGGCTGGAGGTCTGCAGGCACCTTCCCACAAGATGTTCTTTCCCAGCAAGGGCAGCTGGGCCCCAGAGCACCCCCTGGCCCCACTGTCCTCTCCATGGCAAGGGCAGACTCAGTTCTTTTTCCACATTGCTCCCTGGGCAGCAGATGCTGAAAAAAGGTATGGTAGGCTTCTCACAGAGGGTAAGATCAGGCAGGTGCCAAAGGAAGGTAATAGTCCATAAACGAAAAGCAACAATGAAAAGAAAGCCTGCATTCAACTCCTTGAAATTTCCCTGAAAAGAGCTTAGTAACTGTTTCTTTCCATACCCTTAGCCCCTGTCTCCCCACGGTTTCTCCAAAGCTCCCCCACCTCCATAAATCACCACTGACCACCCCACCTGTCTTTTGATGTGATCCCCTGGCCTCACTGTCTTCTCCGAGGTGTCCCGCTTCCCCTGGGACATCCTCCACTCTTGCTAGTGATAGACTGAATGTTTTCATCTAAAACTAGAGGACGAAAAATTCCTCTAACACTAGAAGAAAAAAATGTTTAATTTTTTTTTCCTGCAATAGGAAGTATTTTAAGATTTCTACTTCTGTCAGCAACAGAATAATCAATTATTCTTGGAGCTGTAATGTACACATTGTTATAATTGTCTTTTCAGCTGCTACAAGACCTTTTCTTCCTTCTCTAGACAAATGTCTAGGCTCTTCATCATGACTGTACAAAATTTTTTACATAAAATTAAATAGCGTATATCAAAGGAACATTGTATTTAATACAAATAGCACCATTACTCGGCTATAGAGGACCATTTGGATACACCTTTCAGCTCTTTAAATAATTTCAAGAGCACAGCTGCTCACTATCTCGGAGATGTATAATCAGATATTCTTTTTAATGCACTGTGAATCATTACTAGAATGAGATTTTGTTCTTTCTTTTCATAGGGAAAAGATGTGAAGTTTCACTGTACTAAAAAGACGCAATCAAATTTGCTCTCCTTCCCTCATAGTAACTCCCTTTTCCCTTCCCTCTTTTATTCCCATTAAAAAGGCTTTTTCCCTCTTACCCTTTTCCTGCTCCTTGGTGTTCACTCACTCACCATCCTGAGCATCTGTGTATCCCACCAGCGAGCCCCTATATTCATCAGTTCCCTGCTATTTCCTCTAGGATTTGGCTGTGAAATGGGGAACAGCTTTCTCATGAAAATTGTAATAAGATGGCTGTTTGAAGTTTCCCTAGCATTGTTCTTGTGAAGGTGAATGCCTTAGAATAACAGAGTGGCAGCAACAGAAAAGACACATAGTAGCTGCACACAGTTAATAAATTTTCAAGAACTCATTAAAAAATTACTGCATTTCTTTGGCAGAAAAGTATCCATGGCTTACATTACATCCATCACTAATATGATGAGATCTGGACCTTCCTTATGCTCTGGTATTCAAAGACAACTAGTGCCTTTTGCACTATGGCATCTTTTCCTTTTGTTCTCAAGGACCTGATTTCCAGCAGTTTTGAGTTATTCTTTCTCATCTCGTTTTTATGGTTTATTCATTAAGTTAAAAAAGTTGAGGCCTAATTATTTGAAGCATTTGTCTTTAACTTCAACAACATACCTCTGCAAAACATACCAGTCCCCCTTCTTTATTCTTTAGGACATACGTGCATTTTCTTCTGGAAGATAAAAAAATATGATATTACAGTAAATTATGGTCAGCTGCTAATGAGAAAAATGAAGATACGATTTTATTTGTGTGTGTGTATTGCATCTATTTTTCTGACTTGACTTGTATTTCATTGGAATTACTCAGAAGCACTCTGGTTGCAGTGGTACTGTGAAGTCCTCCACTTCAATGGGACTAATAACCAGAGGTTTTATAAATCAGAAGATCGCAATTTCCTGTTTCCAATAAACGTCTGAATATGTGCAGGTTGGGCTTTACACCAAATTCAAATCAATATACTGCATTACCTACAGAGGGTGGAAGAGAACAAGTTATTAAATTTCTGTTCTACGTTTGAATTATTCTGGCACTCCACAGGACAATATTTTGATATTGGCTTAAAACAGGCATATGAATTTAGAAAGATTTGCACAGTTTATAGTTTCAGGAAAAATAAAAGGTGAACACCACCTGCTTGGCTCTTTTCTGACTTCTCAACTTTATTTCCAGCAGTTTGATTCTTAATGATGTGCCTTTTAATGAAATTATGGAAGTCATTCCAGAGTAGAGGTAACATCTGAATTTCTGATTTTTGATCAGCTTCAACATCCTTATATCTAACTTAACCCACGGGGCCCTCACTGTGTAAGGACAGGACAGGCCATGGTTGAGACTAAAGTGTGCCGTAAGAGGTCAGTGGAGGCACACATGCCTTTCTAAGATAGCTTTTGTCCTGAAAAAGACACAGAGACCTTGAAAAATGCCATGAGCTCTTCACCACAACTAGAGCCTCACTCTCCTTTCTCCTTTCATTTGCACAGTTGATCAAACAGCCTGGCCCACCAGGCTACTGAGTAACATCTTACCATTATCAGTGAAGAAAACAATTTTCAGGGAAAAAACAGTTTTGGATCGGACCTTTCACATCTGTGCTGAACACTCACCACGATACATATATCCCTCCAACATCCCCCACACTTTGTGGTCTGATGCACTTCTTTATGAAAAGAGAAGAGATGCAGGGTATTGTAAATTGCTCTGCATGGTATACTGCTGTAACATTGGAATACCCTCTGTGGGGTCATGACTGTTTAGCACTGGCCATCATTTTCTCAAAATTTCAACCAGGGACCTGGAACTCTATCCTGGCGAAAGTCAGCCTATGTGCCCAGTGATGATCCCCAGTATAGGCACGTTCCCCTACTAGCTGGGAGCCTGACCCAGAAGACTTGGTGTGCACAGCTTTTGAAGTTCCTACACATTCTTCAAACTATAAGCCACTTTTTTAATGCAGGGATTTGTAATGTATTACAGTCTTCTTTCATAATTAAGACTTCTGCTGTGTTTTTTCTAAATAAAATAGTTCAGAGATTTTCTGATCTTGGAGAAAATCTAAAAAATTGGGAGACAAAACATTTTTCTCAGTGCACACACAAAATCACATTTAATAGTCATTCTCCCTGTTAACCCTGTACTAATAACATTTAAGTCACCCTAAGCTCCCTTTGGAGAATCAATTGTGATTCAGTACTACTCATTACCCGTGAACCGAGAAATGAGAGCACTAAGCTGGTGCCTGAGCTTGCTTGCAGAGCCTGCCCTAGGAAAGGACAAATGATTGGCAAGTTATATACAAGCATAATAAAATCAACATGGTTGGACTGCTGTAAAAGTTCTCAGATTTTGGATCTTTATTTTAGATATGCTTTAGAGGAGACCACCACCTTTTTGTCTACACTACCCGAGCAGAACATTTCTAAACTAATAATATCCTCTGTTGTTTTTATTTATTTTTGGTACGCTGAAAAACTCCATCACAAAGACATCAGAAAATGGACTAAACTCTTATCCCAGTAAATAGTAACTCTGGGTACCTCTACAAATATAAACTGCGCCTGAATAAGTCATTAAAGAAAATGTTCTCCCATAGCTGATCAGGAATAAATAAATTCCACATTAGACATTAATTCTTTGTTGTCATAAATATTCTCTTACCTCTATTGCTATATAATCCATGTAAGGGTTGTGTAAATGGGATGTGCCTGGGTAAAAAGCACAGTGTTGCCAGAACTGGAGCACAAAGTAGAGCAAAACCTTCTTTCTTTTTAGTCACAAGACTTCCATAGAAGGGAGTAACAAGGGCAATTATTATTTTATAGAGTTTTAAAAAGTGCTGAGCGTGAAAAATGAGGCAAACATCTATGCCTGAAAGACCTCGCAATTGAAATAGCTAGCAAAAATAGACAGTTATCAGATGATGGCTAGAGGACGTGATACATCAAAAACTAACGTGTTTGAGCCAAGAAGATTAGCATGCACCATATTAGTTCCACTATTTTGTATTCATCCATCACCTGGGATCTTCAGTTTCAGGGAGGTTAGAGCTCCATATAGGTAGCATTAGAAACAGAGGCTCCTGGGAAAACAGCTGGTAAGAAATTTTCCCGTGAAACAAAATTTCATTCAAAACATCAGCAGCTTGGTAACCTTTGACGAATGCAAATAGGGTTTGAAGGAAACCCTGCCCAGACTCCTAGCAGAAAGATATCTTGAAGTCTTGGAAACACTAGTTGGAGTGAGAGCTCTGAGAAGGTTTCATGCTATGAAAACAGGGCACAGAGCTTAGGGACACAAACCCTGTGATTTTAAAGAGGGTTCATATGAAATGGTGGTCCAGATGGTACCTACCCTGAGCATACACTTGCAGCTGCTAGGGTTCTTATCTATCCACTGTCCTAAAAGGAATTTCCTGTCAACCGGTATCTCACCCTGCAGTTAGGAGTTGTTTACCCAGGCAATTTAAAAATTCCTGTCTCTGCAGGGATTTTAGGACCTGGCTGCAGGGTCGATCTTGCAGACAGTGCTTACTGAGAGAATGACTTCTGTGATAAAACATTGGAATCCATCCAATTCCACCAAAACTTATACCAGCAGTTGCTTTTATTTGTGCAATGTCTGCCATGTCAGCTTCAAAAATTAAGGAAGATAAAGAAATTTTAATGTAATAGGGGCAATGCCAACTCATTTCATGTTTAACTAATCAGCTATCAATTTGCAAGAAATTTCAGGTCGTATTGACCTGGATCAGATTCAAGTAAATGACCTAGAAATAAACAGCTATGTATCTCATTACTGCTCCGCTCATCCATCTTGTCCTGTGGCACTTCCAGGTTGAGCCTGAGCCAACAAAAGAAATTATATTTCCTTTGCTCTTAAAGACATCACAGTTTTTTGCTCAATAACCAAAAAGAAAAAAAGTCAAGATTTCACCATTATCTGCCAAAGGACATACTTTTTAACCATGCATCCAATCCTAAAAAAAAATCGTAATCTACAGAGAAAGGCACACACATTTTCTATTTACTCTATCGTTACAGAATTAATTAATTGTGTTTTGCTATAAGGGGAAAAAATGTCAGAAAGTTCCTGTTCATTTCAGGCATCATAGTGCTTCACATTTTAGCTTACTGCAGTATAAGCTGTAATGGATCAACAGATTTGGCATGCCCTTTGTTTACAAAGCTCATTATTATGTTTTACCTGCTCACATTCATCATGTGGGGATAGAAAAAGAAAAATCTAAACTGAAGTTCCAGTCCCTAAGTATGGGTGCTAAGAAGAACCATGTTTAGAAAAAAAAAAAAAGTCTCTTGGTTGTAACAAATGAAAAAAGACAATCTGGGGTGAGGGTTAAGAGATTTAAGATTTAGTCCAGATGTTGGACTATATCCAGTCCACTGCATGAGCGGAGGGATATGCAAGTTAAAGCACACCACAGGAGGAAAGGAGAGAGGGGAAAAGGTGTACTAAAGGAGAAAAAGAGGAGAAAAGACAGATCAAAGGAAGAGGAAAGGAGACAAGGACTTTGACGGAGACATTAGAAATGCTAGAAAGGTTTCTTATTTTGTAAGCATAAAGCAAAGCTTTGTTTTATGTTTACTTTTGATTTTATTTTATTTTTTGCTAAGTCTATAGATTAAGTTCTCACTCTGATGCTTTAATTCATGATAAACAGGCATTTGTTTTATTTACAGGAAAGCTTGTCTGGTGCTGTAAAGCAAAAACCACTACTGTGAAACCAGCACAAGCAGGATTCAACGGTTCCTCAGAGATTGTAAATTGTACTAATACAGAGGAACTCTCTCAATGAAATAAGTTTAGGAGGCTCATGGGCTTGGAAATACCTCCTGCCTGGCTTCAGGAAATAAATACAAAAATACAAGCAATCGGCAGTTGCTAACTTCTGAAAATTAAGTCTACTCACATCACCCATTGGACTAGGCACCAGTACTATCTCACAGCCATGGTTACCATCCTTCCCAAAACATCACACACACACATATTTACATAAATAATAGCCTAGAACACCTTAGCCTGGAACAAACACTATGGAGAGGGAAGATAAAATGGTGATTTGTAAAACCACACATGCTAAGGGAAAGGTAAATAGTTCCCTGTCCCTTCCAGTACCAAAATCATAAGCCATTAAGTAAAATTTCAGAAAGTGTGTCCAAAACAGATGAAAGGAGGCAATTCTTCACATAGTATACAATAAGCTGTGAGCTGCCTAGCATAGGAAACTGTGAATGTAAAATTTTACATTTTTCTGAAAGTGACTGAACACATGCAAGAAAAAAAATCTTCTAGGACAGTGCTTCTGAATCAACTACATGATCAGCCCGCGATAACCTCCCAGCCTCCAGCAAGCACTTCTCCTGTTCTCATATTCTTGTTATTTATTACTTCCAGCATGACAACGCAGAGCTAGACAGACATTTTTTCAGAGTCATTACAGTGACTCTCAGATTCTTTAACTAGAAAAACAAACGTTTTTATTACTGTTCCCTGTCACAGGGAACTGCCACTGACTCTTCTGTTAAACTGGAAAGTTACACTGCAATGCAATTAATGACTTGCTATTTACAAAAGAAAGCTTTAATACATTAATAAAGAGGACATTTTCAGATGTTAAAGAATATTTAAACAAGCAGTTTCACCACTTGATTCAGGTAAATGATTGTAACTTTCTCATATTTTAACTATTTATTAGGAATTACAGTACTATGCAGGTTGTGAGGGAGCCTCCTTTACTCATTTAATCAGACCTTCTGCTCATAGAAAATCTAGTAAAAGCAGGTTGCTCAAGATCATCTACAGTCGCATTTTGAATAGATCCACTCCTGTGCTAAAGGAAAAACAAAAGAAAAATTGCTGTAATCAAGGTAGTATCCACTGCCTCTTGTCCTTCAAACAAGAGGCTCCAAGAGTCTGGCTTTGTCTTCATTTCTGCCAATCCAGAAGATAGATATCTAATACTGAAAAAGAGAAGGCACCTTCCATAGGCCCTGTGTCTGGTGTCAACTTGAAGAGAAGGTTAAGTTGACTGGTAAGCACAGGAGAAAAACAGTTCCCCATGGATTGTGACTACAATAGGAAACTTCAGCTAGTTTTCAATTTCCTTTTTTTGAGACCCAGACTTCTTACTAAAATCTCTTTAGAAGGGAACCTCTGGTATCTGAAGGCTACGGTCTTTAAATTAAAGTCTGATTAATTTGAAAAAAAATTCAGAGGAAACTGCTATGATAAGTACTTATAGGAAATTAATCCATACACATTGTATCACCTCTCAGATAGGAGCTTCATCTTGTTTATAACTGCATGACTGTCCTACTTCATCATGTCATTTAAAAAGCAACACTGAGAAGCGTGTGTAAATTTGTGTCAGTCCTTACACCTGCCAAAGTGTCTTATTTACAGTAATTAATATCATGCACATATTTTCTTATGGTTTTTCTCCTTTACAGATAGTTAAGATGCACCAGAAATTCACAGTCTCACTGTTATTTATTAGTAAATAGTATTTATTAAGACAAGGAAACATTAAAGTGATGGGTTTCTCAGGGAATCTAGATTACATGCCTCAAAACACTGCTTGCTCTCTCTGAAAAGACTATGATCTTTAAGATGTTCTCTGAAGTTCTCTCATCAGAACTGATATGCACCATTGCCAGGACCTCTTTTCTGGCTTGGCTCAGAAGCCAAATTATAAACACAATTTCATTCCTTCTTTTTGGTGCTACAGAACACCTGCTTGCTTGTTTTATGTCTCTTGATTTTTCCACTCAGTGCAGTCTCCCTAAAACACTTGGAGATCTTGGTGAGAATGGTCTGTTTATTTCTCTTCAGTTTTGTATTTCCTTGATTTATCTTGTTTGTGGTAGTAGATTTTCTTTTGGGTGACACAGCATCACTGCAAACTCAGACATTTTCAGATCAACATGATGAAGTGTTATATATTGCTTGCTTGTTCATATTTCAGTTTTGCTCCCATGCAAGGCAGAAGTGCAAAGGAGCATTTCCCTTCTTTCCAAATATGTGATATTTTCCTGGAATTGATTTTAAACAGTTATTTATAGTTGTAATTACAGCTGCAACTCAAGGACAGGCTAGACTGCTCTTTCTCTAAGACTCAAAAAAAATTGTCAGTATGAATGGACCTTGAAAGCAAACCTGTTGTGCACTTCCTTTCACCTTGTTCCCATAAACTTTTGATGGTGACATAATAAAAACAACTTCTGCAGCTCAGTTTAATTTCTCTTGTTTGCCAATTCTCCTTCTCTCAAAATTGTGTGTGATGTACAGTTTGGATGTGTATCCTGATAAATAAAGTGCAAAGTGAGGTGGTGCAAATGACAGCAAATATTTTGGGCTGCTGAGGGTAACAGAGCAGAAGGACTAAGCTGCAGTTGTTTTAAGTTTCCAGTTCTCACAGGAAGAGAGGGATGACAGCAAGTCACCAAGCACAAGCTTTACAGTCAGCAGACAAGTTTGGGCACATACTAGTACTTCGTGGGAAGCAAAGATAAAATCGCATGTGAGGGTCAGAGTAACATTTTGAACATCCACAGACAAAAAGGGTGCATGGCTTTCAAGTAGTTTGGGAACATGCACAGCTCCTTTTAACAAGGTAAACAGGTTTATGGAAGGTTTGCTGTTCTTGACTTGGATCTGGAAGTATTTGTAAGCCTTTGTGTTTTCAACATCCACACTCAAAGCCAACAGAAGGTGACAGAATTCAGACCTCTGTCCTCTATATGCCAGTCATATAGAAAAGTGATCAGCTGTGAAACTAATGAGCTTTTATTCAGCAGAGCCTCTGGCTCAACTTTTGAACTTGCCGCTGTCCTGCTGCAATGGGAGAGAAAAATCTCTGCTAACAGCACCAAATCTCAGCTGCTTGACTGCCTGCGACAGAAGCATATTGAAAGCCCTAGAAGAGTGCTTCCGCTGACTGCCCAACTGCATGATGATCTACAGCACAGTCTCTAAAAGGGACATGCAGAACATGCAGGGAGCATAACATCACAGGCACAAACAGCTTTGAATCCCTACGTGACAATATAGACAGGGCCTGTGGGTCAGAGCAGACCAGAACAAGTTGTCTCTTCAAACACCTGCCATTAGATAATGAGTACCAATGTGTTGGGAATTACATTCTATAATAAATCAGGATTTTTAAACTGAATGCAGCTCTCTGTCCTCCTCCATTTCTAGCTGTGACTACTGAGTGCCTCCCAGCTTCAGGGCTTGGATGTACACCCTGAATGCACTCTCATACCATGCTTGGGCAAAATCTCACTACATAATTCTCCCTCCTGCATTATCATTTTCACAGAACGCAGGCCAGGAGAAAACTGCACCATGATCCCACAGATCTGCAGTCTTTACACAGAGGACTGTCACCAGAGGTACCCTATGAAGTACATGCAAGCCTGAGGCTAACCATCATTGCTCAAAGTTGTCTTCTGTCTTTGTTGTGCAATGGCTGAATCCTGCAGCTCTCCTGCTTGGTCTGCTTGCTAGGTTATGGCAACCCCTGTGCCGAAAGCACTCACTGACTGGATTCAAGTACTTGCAATTTCTCTCTTTGGGAGAGCTGTAGCTAATACAATGGAGACTGATTGAAGATTCCTATGTACTTAGCCACAACAGTAAAAAAGTAAAGCATAAACAAAAGTCAAAGTTTTTAGTCCTCAAGAGACAGGCAAAGGGAATTTCTCTTCTCAGAAAAAAAGAAATTTTATAAGAGCAGGGACTCTACTCTTATTAAACAGGGACACCTGGAGTACTGCATCCATCTCTGGGGCCCCCAGCATAAGGACATGGAGCTGTTAGAGTAAGTCCAGAGGAGGGCCACAAAGATGATCAGAGGGCTGGAGCACCTCTCCTATGAGGACAGGCTGAGAGAGTTGGGGTTATTCAGCCTGGAGAATAGAAGGCTCCAGGGAGACCTTATAGCACCCTTCCAGTACCTAAAGGGAGCCTACAGGAGAGATAGGGAGGGACTCTTTATCAGGGATTGTAGTAATAGGACAAGGGATAATGGATTTAAACTGAAAGAGAATAGATTTAGATCAGATATTAGGAGGAAATTCTTTACTGTGAGGGTGGTGAGACACTGGAACAGGTTACCCAGAGAAGCTGTGGATCCCTGGAGGTATTCAAGGTCAGGTTGGATGGGGCTTTGAGCAACCTGGTCTAGTGGAAGGTGTCCCTGCCCATAGTTGATCTTCTAGATGATCTTCCAACCCAAACCATTCTATGATGAGTAACACCCAGAAACCTCTCCCAGAGAACTGTTTGATGCAGACAGTCTTCCTTCAGCTTGTTCCCTCCGTCTTCAACAGTGTCATGTTCCCAGAAGAGCTTTCAGAAGAAAAACAGATTCTGTCCTCATGCATTCCAGCAGATAGGCTGTTCTGTGTGCAAGAGAAATGGCATTTGACTTTTTTAATAGAAAGATATTTTATCTTTGTTTCTGCCTCCTGGGAGATATTTCAACTCTTGTGGCACTCTGTAGGAAATAGTTATAGGCATCTTCATTTCTTTCTTTAAAGGAAGGCTACCTTTGGAGGTTTACACAGACTCTAGATCCCACGCAGATGGAGACATATGAAGAGCCCAGTCATCAAATGCACATGTAAGGGAACCCTTCCATACACTCTCAGTGCAAGCAAACATGCTGTCCATGTACACACAGCTATTCTGTACCTCTGCCATAACTCTGAAGAACATGCCAGTGCACGCACTTGCTATGCAGAGACAGAGAAAGGACTCAGGACGTAGGCCTATGCTGTAAAGTATGAGTGCTACCTTTCTTTAGCCCTAAATCCACCATGTTCAGCTGAAACAGCTTTTTTCAGATAAAGTCTAAGTTTAATGCTTCTCGATTCCTCTGCATTGCCACACTTCACACTCCATATGTCACCATACAGGTTCTACACTGCTGTAGAAAGCTTTAGATGAACTGAGACTGAAGGATACATCAAAGAAATGCATTTGAGGTAAGCAGAAAGCCGGGAGTCACAAGTGCATTAATTTAAAGATATTAAAAACATTTCAAACAAACAGAAAAAGAAATATCTAGGTAGATAGCAAAAGAAGTTTTGGTTGAAGAACTGGTCACTGAAATCATCAGATAAGAATAAAAAAGGATTAAGTGAGTGGAAGAAAGGTAGAAATGCTGAAGAAACATCACAAAATGGAGACAGTCATAACAAAAAAAAAAAAACAAAAAGGAAATGGATTTTAGGGATAAATGAAAAAAGCAAAATAAGAAGTATCTTCAAGTCAACAACATGAGGGGGTAACTCAGAGTAAAACAGAAGGAGTCTCACAAAGGAAAAATAAAATTAGTTTTGAATAATACCTTTGATGAGCAGAGGTAAATACCTCGTAACACAATTTAGTCTGGAAAGACTGAAAAAGATACGTCAACAAAGTGGCTTCCCACAAAATAAATATTTCATATAAGTAAGGAGAACAGGCCTTCTGATTACACAGTGCTTTGCTGTCATTTAGTTATGTTGTCTCATTCTATAAGGCTGTCTTCCATTGTGATACACACATGCTTCAGTCTTCAAAATCCTTTACAAGAAAACAGTCTTCCAGGTCAAAAGGTAAGAAGTGTGTATACATCCTGGAACCTATTTAGAATAGGTTCTCTATGTCTACAGCTTACCTGTTTATTAAGAGCAAAGTGGAATATTTGTCATATAATGTTGTATACATATTTATTTCATATATTATTGCAGTGTATATATTGCCCTGACATTGGACGGAAATTGTAACATCAGTTTTGATTAAGACTTCAGACACTAGGACAGCCCTTCAGAGTAAACACTCTAATCTGGCTGTACTCTGAATCCATCATTTATCCTTTTTTACCCAAAGTATTTTTGTAATTTCTTAATACATTTGAGGGCTGTTTTTTACTTTCCAGATAAGCAGATGGTGTCAGAATTGACATAACAGAAACATTTTCTGCACTGTCACATACACAAAAATGCACACAGTCTTTGAAACAGCTGATCATTGTCCTTGAGCAACTGAAACAAAAAGTTAAGATTATCCTTTAGGTCCTTGACAGTTATTAAAGCAGTAGCTCAATGGTTTTGAACTTCAGCTGAGACGGGAATACAATCTTTGGAAACAAAAAAGACTAAGCAAAGTCAGAATACTTGGATATAACACTAGGGTGGCTTACAGTCATTTGTACATAAAAACTGAGATGCTGAATACCACAGTCCTTTTGACTTTGATGAGATCAGCCCTTCACTTGTAGTAAGTGTAGTAAGCCCCTCACCAGTTGTAAGTTCTGCTGTCAGATACAGATCTGCAGTCTGATGCATGAACATGTTTTGGGTTAAGGTATGGTCACCTGAAAAAAGAAGCAGAATTCTCAAGATCTTAGATCACCTCCTTTCCTTTTTTTAAGATGGACTTTGAAAAAGGATAAAAATGGGAAGTGCACAAGTCTGAGCATTACTGACAGGGAAAGGGCTGTTCTTTTAGCACCTGTGGTAAAGTACATTCCTGGTCAGCTCTTGGAGGTCACTGGGCACACATCCATGTCTTCATCCCACAGCCTCTCCTTTTGTTGTAAAAACTTGTAGGACAGAGAAATGTTTAAGAGGGAATGCTGACCAGATGAATGAAAGGGAGAACAATGTACTTGGCAGTTCTGCTCTCCCCTTTCAACCAAGGACCAACATGGTTCAAAAGAAATAAAGACAGAGTAGAAACAATGGACTGTAGAAATACATATTACAGCCTAATAGGTAACAGAAAACAGTTGTGCTTAGGGGACAAAGAATTATTTTGAAGTACATTTGCAAGAAAGACGCCTGGTGACTGACAAATACCCCAGTGCAAAGGAAAGCAAAGGAAAGTTAATGAAATGTCTATTTGTAATAGCAAGACTATATTTCAACCCTGAGATCCTGCAACTTTTGCTCAGTGCCTCTGCTCAAAATGCAACTTATTTTTCCTCATGTGGCAGTCAAGAAGGTAATTTCCATTGCATAATAAGGTTAGAAAAGGTACTGATCCCAGAACACATAATGTGATCTGGATTCAAAACAGTGAATTTGCTTAAGCAAATGAGACAGACATGGAAGTAACCCAGGATATGGATAATGGTCAGCTCTTGCAAAATTGTAGTATTTTCAAGATGTAGAACTTAATCTTCAATTAATTACTTATTAGAAATGCTTCACTCCAGGGATAAGGAGGTTTATTTACAAGCGCACATTGCAAAGTTTACCCAACTCCCCCATGTAATTGTGAATGAACTGGGAAATGGTTATTTCTGTACTAAATGTCAAATCTGCACAGTTTTGAATAAGTACAAGCTGATCAGGAGGACAGCTGCTGCAGTATTTTTAGCTTTGCTCCTTCAAGGCTGCTGAGCTCCTGGTATGGTTTCAGCACAGTCTTGTATTGAGGGATACTTACAAGTGCTTCTCTCTTAGTGATCTAAACCAAACTTTAATTTTGCTCTCAGTGCTGCTAATATGAAGTGGAATCTGGGCTGAAACAATTTAGTTTCCACAAAGGGATTTAAACTGCTGCAACCACCCTCATTTCAGGGAAACACCTCCTGGTTTTCAACTTTAAGAGGCCCTAAATTTATATTCAGCTGACTTTCAGAAAAGGAGCAAAACACAAGCACTCTTTCTGATTAAAAAGCAAATGCATCCTCCCAGTGAAGTCAAATGAGTCTAAATCCCAAGCCAGAGATCCTTTTGGATCCTCCTTATCTAATGAGACGGAAGACACTGTTAGGAGTTAGGTTGTAGAAAAGCAGCAGCTAGAATTGCATATGAAAAAGTGCAAAGTTTCCAAAGGCCTTCTCACAAAATAGGTCTTGCCCCTTTTTTTGTAATCAGAGGAGTCAGACTTTATAACGACACAGAAGCGTCTGAGCTTGCATAGGTGGGGTGGCCATCCTGCCTGATTTCCAAAGCCCCATGGGGTGTCTAAGTTCCAGTACTGGTACTTCAGAAAGCGTAGCATGAGACACAGAGGACCGTGGATTCACAGGTTACCTCCTCAGAAATACACAGGAGTAAAGCACATCACACAGATAAGCTTTGCATAGAATTTCTAAAAAGCTGTACTTTCCTTAAGAGAGACAGTAAAGAGTCAGCAGTGAAACAGAAGCTAAACGCACCTCTGACCATTCTGCCTGTCTCTTTTCCACCCGCTGTGGAGACACTTCACCAGACGAAGACTACCTTCAGCATCTCCATCAGCTCCAGCATTTCCCTCCTGCTGTTCCAGACCATAGGTTTACTAAAGGAGAAGGAGGGGCTTTTATAACTTTGCCAGATGATTGCTTAATCAGCTTCATCAGCTGAGCAAGGCCTTCTGATCAGGTGATAGATTGCTGTGTTTCTAGCAGTCAGACCTTGATTGACTGCTTTGCCCTAGCCAACAGCTATCATTGTTTAAGGATTTTCTGCTTATTTATAAAAGTTGGATGACCTATAGTGTCATTTTATCTATTTTGTTAGCCTCTTAGTGTCCGTGAGTACTTGGTGTGGTATACATTTGGAAGTTGCTTGCTGCATATCCATTCAGGGATGAATCTTGCTAATTATACCCTATTGATCTCACTTTGCAGACATGTGTGTCAAGAAACAATAGTTAACTGACACCAGTATTTCTGGTTCTGGGAGAACTTAGTCTCTGCTTTGTGCAGGTGAAAACTGCTACACAGACATGAAGGCTTGGTCAGTCTAACTCAGTCTGTCACAGAACAGACCTTCTGGAATTTGAGGAAGGAAATGAAGACTATCTCATGTTTCCTGCAGAGCAGAACTTCAGTGGTCTTCAGGTTTCAGACTAGTTATTGTTAGAAGAAACCCAGTGAAATCCAGAGAGTTGTAATAGGGATTGTTTGCCATATGCCATTGTTTTCCAAATTACTTTTCCTTCTGTCCCCTCTCCCAGGTGGGTTATGCTACCCGCATTCCTCACAAACGGTACACTGTATTTTGGAAACTACCCACTGTTTTATTTGAGATGGTTCTCTACTGCTAACAGTAATGCTCTACTCATCCAAAAAGCACTTTCTTTCTCACTTTCAGAGCAATTTTTATCTCATCCACTCTTATTTCATGTTTCAGAAGAAAAAAAGAAGACTTTTCTGCACTCTGGCAACAATAATGAGATGAAATTAATTTGTTTTTATACCAAATCTGCTGGAAATCATTTTCTCTAGCTTCCTCAAAGGTGTGCCAAATCTATCTACTTATTTGCTACAACACTAAATGTATGAGTATTGTATGTGGATTACAGCCAATTTCCATTCCAAATTGAAATTGACACGTTTAACATAAAGTAATAACAAGACCCCTATTTCACTTCCTGAGTCATTATAGTCAAACAGCTGTTTGACTGGGCACGTTGTAAATGTCACACAGGTCTTTCCATTTTAAAGAGAATGAGAAATTATGCTAATTGCTTTTTTTATGATAACTTGTTACAAAAGACCAGTTTACACAGCTTAAACTCTGGTAGTGCTTGATTGCATGGCATAACATTTTTCACTCCCTCTCTATGTACTTGGTACTTGATTCCTTCATCTGCACATACAATTATAATCTATAATTGCCTCTGAGATTCACTAGTGGGAATATTACTCTGTAGATAAGCAATATAAGGTAGCAGGAACCTTACATTTACAATCTACCTCTATATTTGTGGGTTGGTTATGTGGGTTTTTTGGTCAAAAGCACAAATAAAATAAATAGAAAATTAATAGAAACATCAATAAGTTTTCCCTATAAAACAACACTTTAGAACATTAACAGACACTGATGCTGATGTTGGAAAGAAAAAGAAGAAAACCTCCAAGCTTCTTGTGCATCTCACCCTGTGTATCTCACAGCAAGAGTTAAGAATAGCCTTGGGTTTTCCTTGCTTAATCCAGTAAGAGCAGTTTTCCCTATTCTGCTGACTGGGAACGAGCAGACACTTTGTGCTCCAAATGACTAGCCTTAAACTCTTCACATAGACAAAACCAACCCATCCAGCAACTTTTCCATCCTGCAGGTGGAGAGCAAGTTGGCAACAACGACAGGAGTGTAGCTTATTCCACTTGCCCCAATCCTTCCCACAACTCATTCAGGAAAAAACAAAAATTTATACTAAAGAGATTATCAAGATTATCAAACTAGTCCTTTTGGCTGTAGAAGTCACACAGCTACATTTGTGTAAAACCTCACATTTAAAGCTTTCATATGAAAGTTGTTTTAAATAAGATGTTTGGTAAATTTCTGTCCCTTTACACTTCTTTTCAGACTTTTCCCTTTTGCTTTTCCTAAACTCTGATTTCATTCCACTGATTCTGCTTGGACCACTTTTTCTTTCTCTCGTACTAAGGAATCTGATCTTCTCTTTCATCACCTCTTTCTTTCCTTCAATTTTAATTTTCCTTCTCCCCTTCTAAGGTTGTGCCCCTTCCAATTCCTCATTTGCCTTTCCTTCCCATTTTCAAACTTCCTCTTCTGTCTCTTTTTTGTCCTGTTAATATTTCCAATGTAATTGTTTAATGTGATCACATATGGAACAAGTCTTTCAGAGAACATAAAAATAAATTAATAACATCTCTCAAATAATAAACAAAATTTATGCGCTAGTCTGAGCAGGAGAGGTAAAAAAAAATAAAGAAAAGGGTCCTGCAACGCATATGGAGATGAATTATGAGCGTGCTGAAATGCAGTATCTCAGCTAATTGCTTTTTATTATGATTTTGACAGCTTCACTCATTGTGAATTTTCTAAAACATAACAGCAGATATGTTGAAACCACTTTAAAAAGTCACCAGAAAGAATACATATACCTTTTTCCATAAGGATCAAATCATGGCCAGGGGCAATCTTACTGTTTTAGAAATTCTGACAGGTGTATCTGAAAGGCGTTATCTTTGTTTGGATTCCTATTATCCTTTCTGAGATAAGTTGATGCATTCAATTAAATTCCTGGTGTGCAGCCCCAGAGTCTACAATTATTTATTCTCCCACAGATCCAGCAGGGTTTCACCCCTTCTGTTTCTTCCCTTCAGGACCTCATAGTCCAAGCTTGGTGAAACTAACTTTGTGTCTAGTCACTGGAACTAATCACTGGAGCAAAATGCTGCAATTTAGCTCTCAGGCAGAAAATAAAGCTTTTGATATCTGATCAAGAACTTTACACAAAAGTCTGACATGCTTTACTTAATTCATGTGACCCCCACATCTTTCAGTGAATTCACTAAACTATCTTAGATTTCCCTATGAATATATGGAATCTGGGTTAAATGTTCAGGCACAAAAAAAGTTCTCATCACAGGCAAATTTCTGCTGAACACATCCAGATCACTTTTTTTTTCACTTAGTCACGAGTCTTGTATTTTTCACTTTTATGCCATGCTATTTCTGTGAATAAATCAACTCAGCAAGGCTGATATGTATTCAGGATTCACTTTTTTTCTTAAAGGCAATATATATTCTTGTTAGATGTTAACTTTCCAATTCAGACATTGTTACTCTATCAAAGGCAATCTATTTAAATTGATTTATGATGAAATTTACACATTACTGCCCCTGAGGAGCCAGAATTTTACTTTTGAACAGCTGGGAAGGAGCCCAGCTGTTCAAAAGTTAAGTAATAGTCTACAAGTAAGACTTAATACATTCTTTCTGTACATTGCAGTGTTCAGTTCAAATGATCAACAGTACCTAGGGGGTACTAAGGAATTTGAATCAGAATTTGAAACAAATTAAAAAAAAAAAATATCACAGATAATTATAATGAAATTGTTCTAGGAAAATATTGTAGATACAGGCCCCTCACTGCTGAGGCCCAGGACCCTCAGCAGAGGTTTTCTGCTTCTTTTCTTTCCTTAATAAATGTATTTATTTATTTGTATGGTTAAACATCAGCAGTTTTCTTCAAAAAGAGAAGAGGAGAGGTAAGGAGGAAAGAACAGCCAGAAAATAAGGCAGTTTAGATAACGATTTGAAATACAGGATCAGAGACCTCATCAGGGCAGTAAGAAGGTCACAAATCACTGAGTCTCCAGCACAGAGAGCGGCAGGTAAAAGTGAGTTAGGAGTGAACAGAAGATAATTTACTGAGGTGGAAAGGAATCCATCAAAGTTAACGGTGCTCGTGGGTTTTGGCGAGAGAAAAGCTTTATATGTATTAGAGGTAGCTGAACCTGATGGGCATTGGGAACCAGCAAGTCTCCTCCTGTCCCAGTCCCACAGATGCATGCAAGGCTGCTGGGGTTCCCTGTCTCCAGGTGCAAGCAGTAGAGAGGCTGAGCACCTACTCCTGACAGTGTGTGTGCACTCACACTACACACCTGTCCAGCCACACAGGTTGATGCAGAGAGCAAGCACTGCCTTTCCCAGCATCCACCTGCACGCACACAACCCTCAGATCAATGCCAACAGCACGGGTGGCCCGGTCCTCCTCTCCTGATGATTGGGGTTGGAGTCTGCTAGAGCAGTGTGGCACATACGATATATGGGTCACTGCTGCTGTTGGCCTTCTCAGTCTCTCCTGGAGCAGCCGCCAGTGCCCCTGCCCTGCTCCAGTTGTTGGCTTGTGGCACTCATGAGCTCCTGAGGTTCACAGCTCACTCCAGATGCTGACAGACCTCTCATGCTCACCAGCTAGTGTGGGTTAAGGTCTGCAAGCGTTCACACATGCACACCCTAAGTAGAGAGAGCAGCCACACAGAAGGCAGTCAGAAATCAGATTTAAGTAGAATAGAGGACAGACTATGCTCATCAAGCACAGGGCTCTGTCAGACAAGTTGCTGAACTTTGCACTCAGTTGGCCCCTTCTTCCCCTTTTAATTTTTTTTTTTTTTTGCTTTTGTTCCTCCTCGATCCACCTTCTTGACCCCCTCTCTTTCCCCACATTTTGTCTTTTTTTTGTCTTTCCCCACCAACTCATCTTGTTGGGTTTCTCTCCAGGGCTAGTCTTTCCCCTGGCCATTGGATGGTCTTCTAGAGCAGACAAGTTGTCCAGTTCCACTGGTTAGGTTATTCGGGTTCTTCTGCCTGTCATTGTTCTTCCAGCCCTCGATAGGTCTTTGAGTTCAACATGATTAGTCTTTAATCACATAACTGAGCAGCCTGCAGCAAGAATAACTGTGCTATGAATAACAAAATGACAGAAAGAGTAAGAGCCAGCTAAGTTATTCATTTGGGGCCAATGAAAGAAGTGCCCATAAAGTAAGAATAATCAGTCTTAAATAAAAGTAGGCATCATGAGAGCCAAAAAAGGTCATCTAAGACAGTAAAAGAAGTAAAAGCAAAGGTGGATGCTGGCCTAAACTAGAGGTATAAAGAGGAAGCATCACATCTCAGGCTATGTCATGAATGAGGCACAACATAAACCCCCAAGTCAGTCCGTGTCCAGAAGGCATCTGGCTGCACACTCATCAAAGTACACACTAATTACCTCTCCCTTCTCCCCCCAGATAAATCAGCAGTCTATATGCATGAAAGTTTCAATCAGAGCTGCGGACAAATGTGTATCCTATCACACATGGTCCAGCGCAGTTATTTTTTTGAGGATGGAGATGGAATAAGGTCAACATGGGCATTTCTCATGTGTTAGAGGGCCAGGTGTGGTGCATTTAAGATGATAATTTGACTACATGTACCCTTGAGTTAATACTATATTTTCAACTTTGCAGAACAGGACATATGCTTTTACGGCAAATGAAATGAAACACCATCTCCTTTTCCTTTTTTAGTCTGTGTCAGCCCTGCTATATGCCAATCGTGCAAGTGCTATTCATGAGAAAATTGGAAAAGCATTTGTAATTAGTTTCCATCCAAAAGCAAAGCTACTGCCATCTAGCACCACCTGCAGCAGTGTAATCACAGATACATCTAAGGGAGAGGAAGGCACTTGGCAACATCTGCTCTAGGGAAGATCCTCATGCCCACACCTACACCAGCACCAGAGAATACTCCAGAGCAATAGATCTCCACCACCTCTACTGTTAAATTGTTAGTCCCTTACATGTTTCTAGCTCTAGCTAAATATCAACTTTAGCTAAATAATACTTACCCAAATGATTCTTAGACCTGCTTGGGGCACAGACACTGACCAAGGCCAAATTCCAAAAGGAAATTTTGATGCAATCACCCAATTTGGAAGGTAACAGAGTTTAGAGACATGGATACAGGCCATTCAGTGCCATTTGCCTTCACCCCGAGAACAGTTCCACGTTCATTTAATTAACTACTTTAAATGCACACACAGCTACTGTGGATGGCCATAAATCCAGTGTGGGATACAGGAGCTACACCAAACTGCTATTCCTGAGAATCCAACTGAGTTACCAGGAATTGCACTATTTCTGTAGGATTCCTGATGAGACAGGAGCTACCCTGCATAAAGCAATGGTTGTAGAAACTGGGCCTAAAGCAGACAATTCACTGAAAAGGGGGAAAAAACACTGGGTTTTGTTATTACCCTCTTTTCTGAGCGTAAAGAGAGGCCAGCAAAAAATAAGATAAAGAGCATTCTGCATGAAAGAAGAAAACTTAAAATTCTCAGCCAAAAAAAACCTTAAAATTCCCCTCTTTTTCAAGGGACATGTAGCCTGAAATAATAGGTATTCCCAGTAAGATTTCCACAACACTGGATTAGAAACAATGTTCATTACCTTTTCATGAGGCTTTCAACTCATAAACACATTCACTAAACTTCAGAATATAGCAAACAAACACAGCAAAGTGTTTCATCTTTCCCCATATTTTAATTCGTTGACATTTTAAAGCGCAACTACTGTGGTATTTGTAATTATTCCACACAAGGAATTGGATTTCATGATGCCTAATGCCATACAAAATAGCTGCAAAAATCATAAAATTTCCACTACAGAGAGTAAAGATATGATTGAGGTAAAAACATCTGGTTTTAATCAAATATCAGAAAGAGCAAAATGGGTATATTCAGATCATTTGGTGTTTCTCGTTTTTTATTTCAGTGTTTCACATTAAACATGAACGTTTTAACTATGAAAATAGAAAGTATGTTCTTTCAGAGAGATTGAAATTGAGATTTCAACTTTGTTATTATCTCAGAAGAAACATTTCCATCATTTTAAAAGCTTTCCATGCATTTCTAAAATGAGAAATGCACTGAAACAGAATTTCTGCCCTGAAAAGGCTGGGGTTTCAACTAATTTCTGTTTTTCTACAGGCTGGAGATAGAGAGAGAAAACAGTCTCATCGTATTCTCAACCATACAAATCTTTGCAGTTATTTGCAAGACCAGTACCTCCAGGCCACAAGGTAGACCCAGAGCTCAAAGACTTTAGAGTCCCCTTCCCTATATGGGAGAGTTTACTAACCAGAAGCATGAATAAACATATAAGTTAACTTGCTGAACATTCACTAGCCAAGTGATTGCAAGCCACTGTGTTTTAGAAAGTTATTTGGAAAAGGGAGCATGACAACAGAAGGAAACAAGACATTTCTACAGGATATATCTAGAAATATGCAGATTTTCTCTTTGGTCTTCCCCCCGCTCTCCCCCCCCCTCCCCCCTCCCCCCCCCCCCCCCCCCCCCTGAACAATTTAAATGAGTTCAGAAACGTTTTCTAAACACTTAATTCCATCTCTCAAATTTTGAAACTTGAAAACTGAAATTCCATCTTGTTAAACCCTCATGCAATAGGAATGGTTTGATGCCGTGATCCACTAATGAGGCTGAAATCATTTCAGAGAAAGAAAATGTAATGAATACAAAGGTGAACGCTTGCAGTTTTCAGTCATGCTGGAGATGCCACAGTCATTAAATTGCTTCTGATGCACACGTCCAGGTACATGAAAAATGTCAACAAAAAAGACATATGAGTTGCAGTGAAGCCTGTGGAATTGCTATACTTCCAGCAGTTACGAATCTTGCCCTGTTTTCAGATGTTGCTGTACATTTTATTGCACACAGCAAATCTGAGCAGAAGGCAACATTGTCACTGGTAAAACAGCTTGTTAAAATAAATTTGGAAGTGCTTAATGTCAAAGAAAGTGTGTCATGTTGTACCCAGAAGCTAGCCCAAGAGGCAGAAAAGTAAAAAGCTTCTTTCTCTAGATGACCTTTTTTATACAGTCATAGCTTCCCAGACAAGACGTTCCTGCTTCAGCAGCTGTGAGAAGAGTCTTGAAGTTCTGGGGGCTTTTGGTGGAGGTGGGAGGGTGTAGAGGGGTGTTTTGCTTTGTTACATCAGACACTACTTGCTGAAGGGTTACTACCCTCTCGGTTGCCTTTCAAAAAATGAATCCATACCCCAGATAACTCCTAAGTTGGAAGACGGGCAGAAAATACACAGCAACGTTACTTGGCCCTACAACCTTGAAGCAGTGGAGTGAGCTTCATGCACTAGGACAGCTGGATCAGAGAGCAGCAATGTCTTGTACCCTATTGCAGCTGCCACTGCAGCCTTAAATATCCCGGAGAGGCAAAGACTGCTCAGTACATAAAACCTGCAGCTTGTGGTGGCAGTTCAAACTGTTGACTCCTATAAATAACCTGTCTTGAGAATCAGCAGGCTTGTGCTGGTCACTGGAAAGAAGCAGTTGCCTGACTCTTGTAGGTCTACCATTGTACTGTGTAGCCTGCCCCACTCAACCAAGTACTGGCTGGGCCATAGAGCAGGGTGCAGAAGGTTTCCTAGGATGTGCTGGGAAGCATGAGGAGGTGCTCAGTGACCACTTGCAGAATAGTAAAGGCTCCTGGGTGCCTATGGTGTAGCATACTGAGCTCTTGGGGCACTCTGATCTGCCCTAAGTGCAGTGTGGCAGATGCAATGTGTTCCACCTTGCAGTGTCACCACAAGGATGGTCCCAGTGAGCATCCTCAAAGGGCCTTAAGAAAACTGAAATGATGAAAGAATGTAAATGATAAGTTTTAAAACACCTAGCCCAACAGCAAAAGCGGAGTGCCACTAGCATATGAGCAGCAAGCTGGGGAAAAATTTTCCCAGAAACTTTTTTTTTACACTGTCCTCCCTTCAGGAAAGAGGGAAGAGAGACTGGATGTCACTACTGACAGCGGGAGTGGAGGCATTTGCAGACAAAGATGCAGTCTAGAAGAAGTATTTGACCATTGTAGTGCCTCCTCTCTCTCTTCTCCCAATCCCTTTTTTTCTTAGTTCTTGTTTGCTGCAGTGGGAAATCACCAAGAGCAAGATGGGAGAATAACATGAGATATGGTGTCTGGAAGTCCATTTAATAAAATTACTGGTCTGGTCAGACAGTGGCCACAGGTTGGGTGCGTGCCGTCTGGGCACAATTTCCCAATCAGACATCCATGTCATTTGTCTGCATAACTTTTAAATACAGTCCATTTTGAGCAAAGTAAAATGATTAAGATCTTCCAGTCTGCCCTCAGAAAAAATATACAGCTGTGCATGGCGTTATGCTTGGGATGAAGTCAAATGCTTCTTACTGCCTTGCCCTAAAACCAGACTGGTATTTAAACATCATTCAAGCAGGTTCCTTAGCGATTGTAACGCAGCACTGTACATTTACATTCGGGATAGCTCTTGCTGATTCCTGTCAGTTCAGGACCTGACCCTTTCCATTTGCACAGAACTTGACAGCAGAGCCTCGGAGATGGGTATGACAGATCTAGGCACCGAGTTCAGCTCTGCTCCACACCTGGTTTTGTTTTCTTGTCTGAAAGGTGAACTCTGAACCGTTGAGGAATTGCATTAGGATGTAAACGTTCTCATGATAAATGAGTGGCTTGGTGACATTAGGGGCTTGTGACTATCATGATGCTTTGATTTTATTCTGGTGTTCTGCACCATTCTCTAGCTGGAAGACTCACAGTGGAAATGAGGATTTCATTGAAAGGTGGAAACAAAGAGAGAAGATATTTTGCTGAACTTGCTTTTAACTGGAAGAGAAAAAAATAATACAATCTATTCTTGTAAATGTCTGATTAAATAAGTCTGCACTTTCAAGATAAGGGTCTTCCTTAGCATTTTTTCTCATTTTCAGTACGTGCCACTCCAGCACTATAAGCCAGGTCGGCAGTTTAAAATTATCTTGGCTATACAGTAGGAAAGCATAAATGTATGCACCAATTCAGACTGTAGTGAGAATATGACTATCCTTGCATGTCGACAGGTTCTTATTTCAACTCAGTTATGTTGTTCCTGTGCAAGCATAAGAATAATAATGTAAGAGAAGCAGGGTTTGCAAAAAGAGTTGTTTTATTAGGTCTACTGATAGAATTGAAAAAAAAAAAATAGGTTTTCAAGTATGCAAATCTTCAACATTTAATCATCAATGTTTAAAACAGAAGCAACACACTTATCTTTTGCTTGAGTGCATTTTTACCTCAGATACTCCTGAGAAGCAGATTTTTGATTATTTAGACACATGATTTACAGGGAAGACTTTGAGGTGCAGGAGTCACTGGCCATTTCTTATGCAGGACTGATGTAAAATCAGAAGTCTGACCCTTTCAATATAAAAACAGGCATATTGTCAGTTTTATCTCATGAAAATGATAATAAGGTCTATTTTTCCTCTCAATCTGAAATAAACACACACTGAAACCTCAGTAGGTTACAAAAGAGAACTACTGTCTGTGGGCCAACTCTACTACTAACGTGTATAACTCATCAATAAAAATGGGCTATGTGCACAGGGTTTGTCATTCTCAGAAGATTCTCGGTTTTAAAAGCGTTCATTTTTCACAAATCCTGTCAACCCCCACTCCTCCAAAGACAATGCTTTAAAAAATAATCTGCTTAAAAAAACCCCAAAGTTTAAGAGTTTCTATTAATAAAAAAGGACTGAAGACCTATGCCATGCAGATGAATTAAATTAGGGAATATTAAATACAATTCTTCTCTCTCAAACATAACCTTATTCTGAAGCATAAGCCAGGTCCGTTTTTAAGAAAAGTCCAGATCTTGGCCACCAAGCACATCAAAATGGGAAAACCTCAGCAGTAAAATGCTTTTATATGGAGAATACCACTTCCAGTAAGCTAAAAGACACTGTAAAAATAATTGTAGTAAGATTCTAATGTAAACATAAGGCATTTTTATTAACAGACAAAATATTGATGAGTGATATTTAAGCATGAATATTAGAAAGGAGCTTATAGGAAAGATGGAGAGAGACTTTTTACCAAGGCCTGTAGTGATAAGACAAGGGGTAATGGTTTTAAATTTAAAGAGGGGAGATTTAGATTAGATACAAATAAGACATTTTTTATGATGAGGGTGGTGAGACACTGGAACAGGCTGCCCAGAGAAGCTGTGGACGCCCCATCCCTGGAGGTGTTCAAGGCCAGGCTGGATGGGGCTTTGAGCAACCTGGCCTAGTGGGAGGAGTCCCTGCCCATGGCAGGGGGGTTGGAACTAAATGATCTTTAAGGTTGCTTCCAACCCAAATCATTCTGTGATTCTATGATACCCGAATAGGCAGTTGCTGAAGCAGCAATAGTACCATGGGTTAACTACCGCCTACAGAAAAAGAGTAAAACATATATCAAATTCTGTTTACCTTCTGGAAGTGATTTCTTGGAATTTATAACTACATAAACACATGCTGAAGTTCACCTCAACCCTTCTGAGCTTTAGAATTTCAACACTTTCCCCTCAAACACTGCAAAGTGTTAACAGCAAGCAGCCAGCACATGATTAATCTAGCTCTCATGCGCTGACTGAAAGTAGCTGGGTGAGAGCAGCTATACGCTACTGAAAATTAATTGTTTTTCACTTCAGCTCTTCAGTGGGTCTGGGTAAAAATAGTTGCTGAATATTTGAGATCAAACATATGCTGTCAAAACACTATCTCATATTAATTAGATTCTTGTGGATATAGTTTTAAATGTGACGCTACCTTCAGCTAAATTCCCCCTGGGGGACAAAATGCCCTACACAATAGTACTTACAGGCATTCCGTCCCTTGCAGTTTGTACAGAATTATTTTGTGGAGAGCTTTCACATTAAAATTCTTCAATAAGCTTTCTCTGAATATCCTCTTAGAATCAGTCAGTAGTCTCTTACAAATAACCGTGCTTACTTGAGACATGGAACTCTTACTTCCCTGGTCTTTTTCTTTAGAACGTCACCTAGACAACCTGGTAGTGCCTTTGTGAGACACTGACATATGCGTATGTTTGAGAGTATTGCATTTCGAACTCCTGTCTGATATTACTGTACTTTCTTCTCAAGTCTTTCAGCTTTTAAGATTTCCTCCAACTTCCTTTGAAGTGTATTTGAAAGGCAGTACACAGTGCTTATTTACATAATAATATTGTATAATGATACCTGTATTGTATTGCTCTCAGTGTCTACTATTGCAGTGGCCCCTGTACTTTCATTAAGGTTGCATAATGGTAGCCTTTAGTCTTCAAACAGATGAGTCTTGAAAGTATCATGACATAGTTGATAAATGCTAACTGATCTCCTAATAAAGTGATTTTATGAGATAGGAGAAAACCTTCTGGAAAACTGAAGACTCTTCAGATGCAGTTTCCAGGAAGAATATGAGCACTTTATCACCTTAAGAGGTAATTGCACGGCTTACTTTATAACAGGTATTTTCAAAGCCAATGATGAGAATATTCACAGATGTTTTCTACACGCTGCATAATAAATAGACACATTGTCAGTGATTAAGTGGCTTCCTTCCATTTTGTAAGTTGTTGACATCAAGAAAAGAAGCTCTTTGCTCCAAACTAAGAAAAGCATCAGCAGAGTTTTATTCCTTGTCATCTTCCTGAGAGAAGACCAGTTGCTCTTCTACTTTGTAAGATTTTCAAGACGCTTAACCACCTTCCCCAAACAGGTTGGTTTTGTATAAAGCCATTATTTGTAAATGAATGTTATCTAGAGATGTTTAATCTTTCTAGTAATCAGTATTTTTGGTTCTTTTTTTCCTCTCCTAGAGTGAAAAAAAAACCACCCTAGTTCTCCAGTTCAGAATCTAGTGAGTCCACGAAACACTGTAAAATACCCTCAGCAATTGCTCCGGCTTCTAGGATTATTGTCACAGTTCCAGCCAAAACTCTCAGAAATAGGGAAACAATGGTTTGAAACTGGTTTTAGCGTGACATATAACACTATGTTCTTAGGACTGTGCGTTCTGTGGGGCATTTTACAGCCTTCCTGCTAGACAGCTAATTACACTTCTTAGGAAACTGAGCCGATGATGAGCTACCCTTGATCTTCAGCCCTACAATTTCAGAGCGTGCTTGGAATAAATCCTGCTGTCAGTAAAGTCAGTGGCAGCACAGAGGATAGTCGGTGGTGTTGGGAAGTGTTCTCTCCTACCTGTGTCCACGGGAATGTGTCAGCACATTCTCTGTACAGCTGCCCTAGCCCCAGGAACCTTCAGGGTAGTTTCTTCACTTTATGCAGCCCTTGGAGACATTTGGGATACTTGCAGGGTTTGCTTGCACAGCAGCCACACTACAGCTTCTTAGTACAACAATGATGAACAGGAGTAGCTGTATCTTCTCCACTCATGGACACCTGCATTACTTTTAATTTGGTCAAAGTTATTGCTTTTTGTAAAACTACCAGAGGGGAAAGTAATAAGTGATTTATTGTTAACTGCCATATGGCTCTAACTAAAGCTCTGACCTGAAGCAGTTTTCCAGCTAGTTAACATTCTTTCATCATTGTTAGATGAGCTTCTGTTATTAATGAACTGACTCCCATATGAAGGAAGCATAGCAGAAGTTGCTACTTAAATCATAACATTTTTTTTCCTTGAGTTCTGTAGAGGTCAGATTGATGCTCCACAATGGGAAAATGCTTTATGGGTTCCACATTGTTCATAATAAAATACATGACAGTCACTAATGTTTGGTTGATTATGAAACTAGAGGAACCAAATTATAATGACCAATGAATCAGTTTCCATCAACTATTTCTATAAGCAGCTTAGAATCAGAGACATCTGTATTTCAAAGTCAATATGGTCTAGGAAGCACGCATCCTAAATTTCTCTACAGTCATTTTCCTTTTGCTTTTCTTAATTATTGCATTCAAAGTTGTTGTCCAGCTGTCTAGTAGCTTTCCACAGAAACACCAACATGCCTTTAGCGTTCCCCTTGGTCGCTTGCTGTAGCTGCTGAACATTGTCGCGGTCAAAAATGGGTTTCTCATTTCTGCTTGAGTTGCTCAGGTTGCAGACTCCAGCCACGAGTTCACAGTGTGCCTTTGCAGACCATAATAAGTAGCCTTTTAGGTCCTCATATTTTCTTTTAGTGAAAATATTTACACACCCCAAGAAAGGAATTGCAATTCACTGCCCTTAGCAGACTGAGAGCTCTCTACTGTGAGAGGCATTTTCCCTGGCTCTCAGAACTACTCTGCTTTATTTTTTTGCCTTCCCTTCAAATTTTACAAGTCCTTTTACAGTGACAACAGTAGGGCTATACTCAGTATTCCAGTCTTATCATTGCTCTATGTTGACATAAAAATCACCTTACTGCTCACGTATTTAGACATCCTAGGATCACATTATTGTTTTTATTACAGACTGCACTGACTGCTCATATTAAGTTGCCAGTATTTCCAAGGCCTAATTTTTTTTCAGAGGCAGGACCTACTATGTCTGAATCTGTAAAAGCAGGTTATGACTCATTTTTATTAAGGGAACCCTCTAGATGGAGGTGGGGGGCTAAGACAGGGAATTTTTCTGAGTAGTTAGAGAGGCTCTCGAACTGTGATGACACTGGGATGCAATATTGTATCTCTTACAATGTAACTTAATCTAGAAAAGTTTATAGCAACAATTTTTGTCAGTTCCCCTTAAATCTTTCTGCATCCCCTTTGTCCCTACATGTGTAATATATATAATTTGACAGTCATCATTTCCATTTAAAGTGACAATTAAAATACCTGTTCTGTACTGTTGTTTAATAAGGGGCCATTTCAATTGCTCTGATTAGTCACATTCCTTTCATTCTTTTTTGCTCTGAAAGGTCTTTCGTCTGTTTTCATGTTTAAGAATTGCTAAAAGAAAAGTTTTGAAAGTGATTTCAGTATGCTACACTACATAGTGATATTGCAGATAAAGACATGTAATAAACAATGGAATATGGGGGCTAGTATTTGTCTATGTCTGTAAACTGAACAAATGAACTGTCATTGAGTTTGCCTGTGTCTATATGGCTCTGTTGAAGCCACATAAACATATAAACTCTCCAGGTAAACATTTGTCAGCAAAATCACTGTCTTCCCAATTTGCCATTATGAAGGAAATGTGACAGAGTATTAAATGAAAGCAAGCTCTGAGATGTTAACACATTAAGTTTGTCTTTGAACAAGCCAAGTAATGAAAATATACTTTATGACCCTAATTAATAGCATAATAACTTACTTAATCAGTATTAAGATTAATAGTGCAGCTTAGATGATGAATATCAAGTGATCAAAAGAGATTCTTTGGGAATGACCTACAAAAATTTAGAAAATAACTTTGACTGAATTATTTTTTTAATAGACTGTAGAGAAGGCATTGAATTTAGGGAATACCTAACTAGACTTCTGAAAATGTTTTGGGCTTTCAGATCTATCAAAGTAAATGTTAATTTAGTTAAGTTGCTTAGCTTGAGAGGCATTGTTTTAGTTTTGTCATTCTATCTTTGTGTGCATTAGTGGTTGAATCAAGCTTAACGTATAGAGAACAGCAGTGAAGATCCTCCATTTACATACTGCTTCTTGGACCAACAGATCCATAAGTAGTTTATATACTATGTTCCTCAGCTGTCTTGTGACCACGGTTTCCAGTAAAGTTCATAAACAAAATAGCCAAAGAATCAGACTCCAAACTGTCCTGAACTCTCTTCATTAACCGGAAAAATACCTCAAGCACAGCCTATCCACCCATACAACTTATTAAGAATATACAATGGGCATACCCTTGCAAGTGAAAGCACAAGAGATTAGCCATGCAAACAAGAACTCTGAAATTTGGAGTGGACACTGAAAACAGCACTTCCTTCTTTCCTGTAAAAAAAATCCCTTTTAATGGCCAGACTGTGAGCACAAATCTCCCCTCTAAGAAGCGAATCCACTTGGCATGAAGAGCGATTCATACAGGGTTATTGCATACTTTTGAACAGCCTCGCTCTTCTAGCCCAGTAACTGAGCAGCAAAGGTGGAAGCTCACCACTCCCTTCTGCTGAGCCGTCCAGGAAACAACGTTCCATTGCTGTTTGCAGAAAGCTTTCGTCAGCAGACATGCAACATATGTTTAGTATATTCTGCAAAATTCAGCTTATAGTTTGAAGCAGGCTCTTTATCTTAGAGTCACATAAAACCAAAGAGGAAAAGTTTGGAATCATAAAACTTGAAAGCTTAATAAAACCAGGATTGCCATGCTTTGGAAAGAACATTTAATTCATAGGACAGGTTCTCTAGACATAAGTTTGAGCCTGCTTATTTTCATTCAAGAAAACCACTGATTTGCTGAGAGAGAAAGGGCTTAACTCTAGTCATTTCAGGGACAGAATTGCAGAAAAACTCAAAGA
>KZ506017.1:315765-346582 GCA_002844005.1 Limosa lapponica baueri
AGACTCCACAACATCTCTGGGCAGCCTGTTCCACTGCTGGAATAAAGCATTTCCAAAGATGTATTGGATATCTTTGTCTAAAGCCAGAAGGAAGAAGAAGGAAAAATGTAACAGAAAAATCATACACAGAAAGACAAGAATCAGCAAGAAATTTTGATTTGGCATATAAGAAGTTGTACATAAGGCAATTAAGGAAATCCTGATCTGAAGTTGCTTCTTTGTCTCCATTCATCAGATGGCTTTCTAGGAAACAATGAGTGACAGCAAATCCCAGCAAGTATACTCCTTGTGGTGGTGGAGTTCGAGGGCAATGGAGATGGTTAGCCACACTGGAAATGAGACCAATAAACTCATAAAATACTTAGAAACATCTTTGCTTTAGAATTAATCAGATTGACTGAAAAGGAGAGGCACATTTGTTCTGTTTTTCTTAATGACCGAGAAATACAATTTCAGAGCCCAGTTTATGAGCTCTTTACATCCCATCCCTTCTGCATCACAATACTTCTGTGGCAGCTTGTGCCAGATTCTCAAATACACTCCACATTACTTTATTTCCTTAGGAGTAATGCATAAATATTTCTGGCATTAAGTACTTTGTGTGGTTGTTTGCCAAGTGGTTTTGACAGCTCTCCTTGACTATGAGACAACATTTTTCTTTAAACTACTCCATTTTCTAGACATCCACCTCAGGCACAGACAGTTTCCTACAACAAAAAGCATATTTATGGAACTACATTTTTAAAAAATTAATGATCTGTTACTGCTTCTCATCATTTGGCTGGTTCCCTGTTTCCCACAGTCAGCTCCTCTGCTCAGCTGGGACAACCCAGTCAAAGTCTCACCAGAGTGACATAGTCTGCTGTCTAGTCAGGAACTCTGGTACCAATGGATTTCTCTCTTGACAACCATTGCCTTCCCTCACTTTGATAAATCTGCCTTTACACTGAAGATATTTTCCAGTGCCACACTGAAAGTTAAAGTGCTTTCAGTGCTTCCTCCTGAGAGGCCAATGAATCAAAAGTAGATCAGCTTCTGACCCATATACCTATTTGAAACATTTATAACTCAAAAGTATTGTTGCTTAAATTGCAAGATTAGCATGGGGCCTGTGAACTGTTACAAGCAATAGCAATACTGATCTTACTGGGCCACTTGTCAAGAGTGTTAACTGATTTCTCATAGAGAATGCCTTGACAGTGGGAATAAGGCTGTCTTTTGCAATAAATGTCACCTGAGGATGCTGATTTATGACATCTGGGGATCTAACACTACATGCTTTGTAGCTCACAAGGAACCAAGTGTTGTTGGAGTAAGTTATATGATGGTAAGGTAGCACACGTTGGGTACAATCAGGTTGCTAAAAAGCTGGAAGGGGGGACTGTTACTGGCCCAAACAACTCATGAGGATACAAAATAAAAGCAGAACACTCTCAGAATTACCATTAGTTGTGCTACATTCATTAAGAATGTTAAATGCATTCAGATCCTTTAAACTACTTAGAAAAATTCTGTCATGTATCCACTTTCAAATAATTGGATTTGAATAAAATATGGATCAGCTTGAGACGTGGCATAACTTATGCTCAGAGCTGCCTGTTTGCAGTGTAGATGAAGATACACTACATAATAGAATCTGGTCCCAAATCCACACAGGTCAGTGGGAATCCTGCAATAGACTTCAGTGGGCTTTGGGATTCCTTTTACAAGGGAATGAGTTGAAAGTAGGAAGAAGCACTGACAGAAGATAATACTTTTTGAAAGGAACAAAGCAAAGGCTTACATTAAGTTTCTAAGCACCAACTCCACATGAAACTTAAAAGGAAAACACACCAGTATGTCCATCAACTCTCTTTTCTTTCTGCCAGTATAAATGATTTTCAGAGGGTAAGATATATCTCTCCACTGCAACCCAATGATGTGAAAGCCCCTCTGGGTTCTGAGCCAACTTCACACCCCGGCATGGGATCGCTGCTGGGAAGATCCCTGGGAGAACTCAAGGCTTTCCTCCCAGGCCAGAGATAACAGGGGAATAGCACAGTAGTTGCCCTGAGCTGCTCCCAGGGCTTCAGAGCTCCCATACCCAAGCAAACTAGTTCAGAGCAAATGTGATGAGTCCTTTTAGCCAGCACCCTACCACAGGGTACAAACATACTTTGCCTTACCTTTGCAACTTACAGTTCTCATCCTTCCTGCCTTGAACACAGTGCTAAAACTTCTCTTTGCAAACTGGGAAAACAGGTCCACAAAATAAGCTGGGGGTACAAACCCAAACTTTACCCACCAGCTCCTCCAAATCCCTACAACATTTCATGCCTTAATATTCCCTTATAACAAGGCCACCAAAGAGCGAGGAGATAAAACCGATGAGATTTAAAATTTAGTAGAGTAAATGAATCAATAAACATTAAAATTACCAAAACACAATCTTGTGTGCTTTGTACAATGTCACTATGATGAAAGTCAAGATTTCTTCCAAAGAAAGCAATTTTAGTGATGAATGAAGAAAAAGTGGAGGCAATATCTGAACTTTATCTGAACGATATTCTGCTTTAGTAAGCAGAATTGAAGCCTTTAAACCAGGTGAAAATTTGGAAAGGTTCTGAAATGGAATATTGCAGTTCCTAGCTCAATCAAACACACATTCTTATGCCGTTTAATGTTTAGATTCACCTATTTAATAATACATTCTCTTAATTTGTTACTTTTGGGATTTGACTAATTCATTGCAACAGCCTGTAAATATATTTGAAGATATTTCAACTTAAACTGCTGAGTTATGTTTTCAACCCGGACTCTACTTAAATGAAGTTTTTGCCTGTGGATGAATCAAAAGAGCTTGAAACTACTCATAGTACTCTTATTTGATGACAGAATTTTATGCAGAGACAAGCCTTTGTAAAAAAAAAATGAATGATACAAAGAAAATCTACACAAAATATCTTACTATCCTACATTATTTTCAGTACTTACCAGCCTTTCTTGAATATTTTGCTTTCTTCAGTCATGTTGGTTTACGCAAGATAAAATTAATGTTGTCTTACTATCAAGCAGCCTGATGTGCATTTGTTTTCTGTATGTTTATCACTTATCTGTTTCAGTTTCTTGATCTAGGGCTGTCATTGCATAAAAACTGTCCTTTTATCTATATTCATGGAGTTTTATGTCTTGCTCAAGACAGCTCGCTTTTCACTTTTGTTACTGCTAATAAAACTTACTTTTTTTGACAGTTTAATTCTGAAAACATCTTTATTTTACCCCTGAGAAACGTAAGACAATATCTAATGTGGAGATGTGGCATATCAGGAAATCTGGATTGCAGTTTAAGTTGAACAAGAACCAGCACCTACCATGATTATACATCAGCTAAAAGGCACAGATTTCAGCCCTATCAGATCCACGCAGCTCTTCCTCCCATTTGAATGTCATGTTATCAAGGGTGAAGGGGAACAAAAAGGGGGTAATTTCTAAGAGATTCAATTTAGTATTATTTTGGCAGCACTTGGGAAGTGGTCATACGTCATCAGGACTTGGTACAGCCCATGGAGAAGAGAAAAAGATATGGGAGGCTTGCTGGTGGCACCAAGCCATCACGGCAAGTTTTTTCTGGGCCAGCTAGGCGGGCATGGTTTTCTGACTCTGATGGCACTTGCTCACAAGCAGGCAGGAACAGCTCAGCAGAGGCAATGTAAGGAGTTCCCTAAAGCAACAGGACAGCAACCAAGGATCATAGCTAGAATACCTCCTTTACCCGTGCCAGGGCCCTGGAAAGCCAGGCTGGCAGCTGATGAGGGAAAGGGACAGAGAGGATGGGGAAGGAGAGAGTTGGCATAACACTCGTGCTTTGGTTCAACTCCACCTACAAGAAGTTCAGCTGCCCCAGACTTTGCCTCCCTCCCCTCCATGTCTCTCTTCTCTGTGTTTCCATGTTTTCCTCCCTATATCCTGTCTAAGGCCAGGAGCAGCTAAGGCTGAGCCCGGGTGTGCTCACTGCTGCTTCGCACTGCAGCATCTTGCTTACACCTACTCTACAAACAAATTTACAGTTAGAGTTTTAGCCTAGATTCTCCAGAATTGAATGAAATATTAATCCTGGCAGAATACTTATATCATCCGAGGAATCTAGACCAGATACAGACTTTTTCCAGTCTCCTATTAGTACCAGCAGTTATACCACAGATCCCTTTCACAAACAGATGGACCTCCAATCCTGACACTAGTTAACGTTTCAGTCCCTTTATTGATCCTGGAAAATGTTTCCAGAGCCTCGTTGTTTGGAGCAGAAACCTCCTTCCAGTATTTAGCCAATTAGTGGTCAATTCATGCTCACTAGCTTTGCTAGCCATTCACTTTAACCTAGTTATTTCCCCTTCAGCAGTTCACACCCCCACGGCCACCATGCATTTTCAGACAGCAATCATTCGCTCTCACAACTTGCATTTTGCCAGTTTAAATGAGTCAAGATCTTTTAATGTCTTCTCATAAAGTGTCTTCTCTTCCTCTCCTCCTCACCCTAACAGTTCCTCTCAGCAGGGACTTGTGAGGTCTTCTTTCCTGAATGAGGGGCAGCCAATTTGAACACAGTATTGCAGAGCAATTCCACAGTGCCTTTTAGAAGGACTAAATGTTTCCCATCTGTAGTGCTAATACTTAATCTGAGACTTTACAGAACAGCAGTTGGGTTTTGTTAACGGAGGACTTTTTCAACTCATAGTCACGCCATGACCAAGCGGTATACCTGGGTCTTTCTCTTCATCTGTAATTTCCAACTGATGAATTCCAAGCTTGTCATAGAAAACCACATTATTAGTCCCTAAATTCATGACGCTGTATTTTTGTATAATTAAATTGTATCTTATTTCTAGTACTAGAGCCTTCGATGCCAGCCAAAATCCTCAGTGTGATATTCTGCTCCTTTTGTGTGTGTGTGCTGGGTCCACCTCTGTATCTTCAGTAAATTTTAGTAGCCTTCCACTTCTCATGCTCCATTTCCCCATACCTGAAATGTAGTTTCATGAGACATATCAATGAGTGATTCAGTTTGTTTTCTCTAAAACTAAAGAAGGTTGGAATTAATCTTACTCTATATCTAGGTCTTCTCTTTGCTTTTAATTATTTATAGCTGCTAGTACAGAATGGTTGATTACAGAGAATTTCACCTGTTCTGCTATTCTTTACAGCTATTTAAAATACAACACTCTTCTTTTGTAGAAATTAGACAGTGGATCTCTTTGAAGACTAGGATATTAGAAATACCCACATCTACCTCCTGCTCTATTGTGGATCTTCCACATGACCTCAGGCAAGGCATCACTGCACATTTTATAAAAGGATGGACAAACATTTGTCAGAAGTGTATTTTGCGTATTTAATTCTGTCTTAAGGCTAGGGACGAACTAAGTAGGTCCCCAGGTTCCTTCCAGCCTTACAATTCTGTGGGGTAAATCTATTTCTCTGTGTATTCATTTCTCAGTTCTCACAGACCTTAATCAGCCTATTAACTTACGGGTTTTAATGGGCAGCAACTATTTCTCACCTTGTGTTGACTTTCATGAGGTTTTTAGACCAAAAGTTCAAAGAAAGCATTTCATCAGTTACAGCAGTATTAGCATACTTTCTACAGTTAACATACAGTTAATACAGGGCAAGGTTAGCAAAGATTTTTTCATGGACTACAGTACAATACTGTATATAATACTGTAATACTTCAGAGAGTTTGAAGTTCTGATTCACTTTAATCCATCACAGGTATCAGCTCATCTACAGTTACTTGGGTAGTAATTATGTTCCTCTCATAGCACCTCAATAAAAAACCTCATTGTCTGGTGTAAATTCTCACTTTGAAAGTGATCTTATCTGGATAGTATTGGCAAGTCTGGGTCTTTTTTATTATGTGTTCTGTTATTATTGCAGAAAGTGGCTCTTGCCTTTTTATCTGATTTGCTATTGTTTGTAAATTGCTTAGTGAATGTAACCTCTAGGAAAAGAATATTAATGATTAATTGGGAGCCAAAATAGAATACTAGCAAGAATTTGGCTTGGTAGCTTAGTATTTTGAGCATTCAGATTAAAGTGAGGACTCTTGGGTTCCCACCCCTGGTTAACAGAACATTTGTGTACTCTAGCCAATGGTTGCTTGACATAAATACCCAAGAGATTGTTGAAACAGGAGCTTCAAGCTATCTAACTCCCAGGTGAACATCCTAAACATGTAGCTACAGCTCAGACCTTTTTTTTTTTTACCTTCTTTCACAACTACCTTCAACTCTTCTATGAATAACACAACAACTGTAACAGAAGAGCCTGACAAGAAGAGCCTGACAATATTTTCCTAAGACAAAAGCACAATCCTTGGAGAAGGAAACATTAGATTCCTTTTTTTTTTTTTCAGGGGGAAATGTAAAGAGATGGCACGTGATGTAGACCTCTGCATGCGTGCTGTAACCAGGGAGCTCTTGCTTATCAAGGGGACACCTGCTTGGAAAGAAAGCAATGGTCACTGCAGTACTGCCCACAGCCTGGGCAGCGCGCACTGAAATTGCCCAGAAGATCAAACCCCTCAGTCTAGACAGGCAGAGGAACACCATCAAAGACATCTCATATGGACTTCCTTTACTTTGCAATAAAATGGAAGTGTCATAGACTGATACAGTGGGTCGAGAGAAAATCTGCTAGCAGCTCAGGGGTCACAACTGGATGTTAGTTTTTTTACTGAATATTCTTAGGTAGCTGCCAGTGGGGACAGCTGAAATGAACTTTAAGTCAGGGCCAAAGTCCATCGTTAAGTCTTAATTCAGATGTCTGCAGTCCTTTCACAGATCTTGCCATAACCTAACATTTCTGTAATGCATATACCTCCATACAATATTATCTCTGAATCATGCACAACAACTAGTTATAGTGGTTTGGAATTCTCCCTTTGTCATTTTCAATGTGTCACAACCCCCAAAGAAAATTAAAAGTATAGATGTTTAACATAAAGTAACCTTCTTTTGTTCTTTAATTTATGCTACATTAAATAAACTATAAATGTTGAACTTGTGACTTTCTGTGTGTCACAAACATCACCTTTCTCTGCACCTACCCAAAACTCAGCATCTGACTCTTCCCTTACAGTTATTTGACCAAAACATTACAAAAAATTAAGTCCATGGAACGACGATTATATCCCTAACTAGCCCTCAAAGAATTTGTCAGTGGTCAATACTTACACAGAGTTCCATTAGTAAGCAGAGAGCAATTTGACCTCAGAGGGACTCACTTGCACAGAAGAAATGCAAAACTGGTCCTACTTATTGATTCATTTATTATGTTTCTTTAAACACTGTCAGACATATGACATATATTGTTAGTTCCTTATTTCAAATTTCATAAAGCATGGGACGTGCTATCAGTGCTTGTCTTTCATGTACCAGTGAGCAGATTGCAGGTGTCACAATGTTCAGTTTAACTCTCCTTCAATTTTTTGCCCATATGGCAACTCCTTCCCCTGGTACCAGAACCAGGTCCATTCTGTTCTCAAACAAAATTGGACTGAAATCTTTGGAAGGACTGAACTGTCAGCAGCAAAAGTCTACCTGTTGAGTTTTGTCCCTTTTCTTCCTTCCCATTCTTCTCTTAACTGTGTACTTCTGACTTGACATAACAAAACTTCTAGGCATCCCATGCGATAATTAAGAATTTGAGCCAAAAGCTGTCAAGACACCCTACTTTTACCTCTGGCTTTGAACAAAATTAAATTAGAAATTATGGAGAACACTACTCAGAATGTCTGAATGAATGATTAAAATGAATAACTGACTGAATGAATAATAAAAATGATTAAACTAAAAGTGACCCTAAAAAAGGAAGGTCACCTACTGTGTGCCTCCCTAATCAGGATTAGTCGTTGATGAATGACAGGTGGGCTACTCTCCAACTCTTTTTAAACTCTCTAGTGCTGAAGATCCCATGACCTCCCTAGTCCAGGGTTACCTGCCCCCAAAGAAGACACTCCACTTCAGGGTCAGAGAATTATCCCAGGCAGTGAGCGGTCCTGTCTCACCTGTGATACAATAGTCCCCAAAGCATCAGGCAGAGCAATGTCCTATTATACAGCCTCAGCTCCAGGGTACGCCTCAAAGATCAGGTTTACACTTGACTACTAAACTACTCATAGGTTTTGCACTTAAAAAAAGATCTCAGTTATTACAGTGTAAAATAAATCCATCAAATATGAAATAGCACCTTTAGATTAAGGGAGGAAGTCTGGTTTCATTCCTTCTGTGCTGTGTTTTGCTCAAGCCCACGGTTCAGGAAAGACTGAAACAAGAATCTCACCACAGTAAGTGCAAAACAAATTTTATATCAATTATTCTGATTATTCAGGCTACAAAAAGGATTGAGCAATAGAAGTGAATTCAAAAAATGTTTTTTTCCTCTAAAAACTGGAAGCCTACCTCGCACTGAGTAAAACCACAATTTGTAGCTATCGGATTTGGGGGAAAAAAGGGCTAATGTAATTACAGCCTTCAAAAGAATCCCTTCACTACAGTTGTTTCTAGCTACTTGACGATGCATTGAACAGCATTCAAAATGCATATCATTGGTGGTTATGTGGATACCAATTGAAAACAAAAATAAATGTGAGAGGAAAAAAAAACGATTACAAATCAGAAGTCAGACCCATATTTAAAGCTAATTCATTAAAGTAGAAAATTTTGCCTAAAATCAGAGGAAAGTTTCAAGGAGGTTTCTGGAGCATGTGGGAAACTCAGCATGTATATGAATTCAGTGCCAGAGGAGCACAATCTGGGCAAAGGACTGTTCTTTTATTATCTTAATCATTAATATAAAATCATTTTAATGTATATAAAATGACTGCATACCATTTTAGCAAAATAATATGAAATATATGTCCACTGCATCCTTCATGGTTAAGCTAGTTCTCCTGACTTGCTGGTGAAAAATCCCTAAGTCACCCCTTTTTCTCATGTCAGGCTTCCAATCATCTAATTTTCAACTTAACTAAAGCTATGCTGACATAAACCACTTGAAATGGTTACTCATATATGTTACATTGCTACTTGTATCTTACTCTGTCCCTAGTGGTTGTCATGTAATATTTCCTTTATTATCTGACAGTAGCTCCCACAGTTAGGACTGCTAGAATTGGTTTAAATAAATAAATAATACCTGAAGACATTGAGATTTTTTTCTTATTTTTAGAGCCAGCCCTGACTTTAATTAACCTAAAGCATGTAATTTAAATAGGAGGTGAATGCATGGATACCTCTCTGGCTGAATCGCAAATCAGGAATTCATATACTAAGGTCACAGCTTTCTTATCATTCATAAAGCATGTCTACAGATTCGATTTTTTCCTCCAAACATGGCAGCAATTCAAATAACACCAAAAATTAATCCATCACTGGGTTTTTGCTCATGCAGTAAACAGCACTCTCTTCCTGAGGAGAAAACAAATGAGGTAAGACCAGTTGTCCTAAGCCAGTTTTCCTCAAACTATGAGGCAGGGGCAAAGAAAAAAGAAAAAGAAAACAGGAAGCACTTTTTTTTTTTCTAAAAAAAAAAAAAAAAGCTTTCTTTTCTGTTTTTGCACTTTGTTTTCCTTGACAGAAATATTTTTTACAACCCCAAGGCTCTCTAGCCTTGCATGCCTTGTCTCAGTAGTTTTCTCAATAGAACGGCAGATGAGGACATGCTTACCAAATTCATTGTTTTGATATGGTAAAGGACAATGCAGAGCAAAGTGTAGGTGCAGTTTTTTAGAAAAAAAAAAAAAAAAAAAAACAAACCAGAACAAAACAAAACGTAACTACTTCTCAGACTGCATAAATTATGAACAGGAGAAATGTATTCCCACTCCAGGAACTATTCACAAAGATAGTACTAGATGTATGTGTAAAGTATGCTGAGGCAAACTGGATGGTCGGGGTGCTTGTTTGCATGCCAGCACTTGGGAAACACCTCCATCCTGCAGACCTCACATGGCAGTGGTCCAGCCTGAGACGTGGGAGTCAATCTGAAAAGTGTGAGGTACTTCCAGCCTCTACAGACCATTGTGAGCACTTTTAAGGCCAAAACTATGCAAGCAAATACATAATCTTTGCATCTGCAGTGCTGCCCACTTATACATAGAAGTTCATAAATTCCCAACTGTCACTGAATCAGTAAATAGGGAAGGATCCTTCCCTGCTTCATTCATTACAAGAAGAATGCCTTGTAGTGTTGCCCTGCTGTACTGGGAAAAGCTTTTTCCAGCTGCTACAGACTTGACAAAAGATGCTGTTAGTCTCATGCAAACCAGAGCCAAAACAGAAAAGCCAAACACTGGCATCATCCCAATGACAACTATTTAAGTTCAGATTTGACAATGCCATGATATAAGATTAATCTGAAAACCAATTAGAGGTCAGCAAGTCACTCTCTTAAGAATTCATATGTAGTGGATGGCAAACAGTGGCCAAAAAAGCAGAATACCATGCAAGAAAAAATATGAATTGTTGTACAAAACGTCTGCATGCCGAACATTATATCTTTGGAAATCCTTGAACCCCATCTTTAATTGCATTGCCCACTGGCAGTCATGATGCACTAGTAGAAGAAGAGACACTGACATTTGGAAATATTACATTAAGTGCAGATGGGTGTTAATGTCTTTTAGACAAGAGAGATCTAAATACAAAATGCCTACAATTATATTTTGTTGTTATTTACAACTGACAGTGGATTTCTGAATAACATATTAGGATAAGGATAAGCGTAGGCTGATCTCAGACATTAGAAAATAGCATTACCACTTACCATACTTAGTTGTCTATGAAAAAAAATATGAAGCTACAAACGGGGGCCAGGGAAGGCTCACTGACAGTTCCTCCTGGATTATTATAGCTCATTATTACCATATTATAATAAAAACCCTTCCACCTAGGGGAAAAAAAAAAAAAATTGTGCTTGAGTAATAAGAAATGTAAACATTCATAAATGCCATTGCAACAGTGACTGGAGAGCGATTCCCCACAATTTCTTTTTGGAACATCTCAGCGGAAACTAGCAGGTAGTTAGTTCAAAATGAACAAAAGGAAATATTTCTCACATGATGGATTGCTAAATCACGTACTACTGAATGCAGTGGATGGTAAGAGGTTACATAAGTTCAGAAGAGACTGAATGAATTCCAAGGAAAAAATAAGTTGTGTCTTAGTGCAAAGATATCCCCTCTGTCTCCGGAAGTCCCCAAGTGAAAACCTGTGTAATCGAGAAAAAAATCTGAGGAAGCACTGCTACAGGCTTGTCCTGCCACTACCCTGTTCCCAACAACACCTGCTATTGATCACTGTCAGAGTCAGGATTTAGGCTAACATCCTTATATTCTTACCCTGTATGTAGTTTTGTGAACCATAAATGGAATTCTGGCTTTCCCAAGTAAACACAACCTTGATCCTTCAAAGGTCTGAGTTCTGCTGAAACATGTCAGTAAGTGATATGTTAACTTCAGCATTTGCTTAACACTGAATTCAGTGGAACTGCTGATTTGTTTCACTTTAAATAAAACCTAAAGACAGGATTCTTGTACTATTTAAGTACACCATGTGGTTGCAATGACACAAGACTTCCTGAAGACACAACAGGAGGCCAGGGGAACACCATATAGGATATCTTCAATGGCAGTAGATGTTTATGTTCAAGCAACTGAACTTCACTCTGTCTGGACTGGCCACTGAGAAAGCTTACAACAGTTCAGGACTGAGTCCGATAATTCAAGTTCAGCAGCCCACATTTCACAAAGCTTTTAGGCAGATAACAGCTAAAGAGCACTTAAACGTTTTACTGCCTTGGGACACAGAGAAGGTACTAATTGCATACAAGCTAGAGGAGAAGGGATGTTCCAGGACCTGCTCTGGAGAAGGTCAGAAACTTGAAGATTTTGTTCATTTCATTAATGTAATTCCAATCTTTTGACCATAATGGGAGAAGCATCAGTGATTCCCAACACTGAGTAATACAATGGTGCGGAGTAAGAAGACCATTCCTTGCACAGAAGCAACACGGTGAACCTTATAGAGATGGAATGATAGAAAGAGACAAAAGATCTTGGTATCTGAACTGGACATTCTGGGAATGCTAAAACATTACTGAACAGAGGCACCTGTGTTAGGGATGTGGCAGTCCAACATAGTCCAGCATGGACAAAGGCAATGGAGAGACAGAAGCTTCCTCAGGAGGAAGAAATCTGTCTCGCACATGATTCAATGTACTTCCCACTCTGCCAGTAACTAATACTTCTCCCCACTGTACTTCTGTTCTCTCTCCCTCTTGTACATCCTGCAGAGCTGAGACTCTTTCTTCAGTTCCTGACAGGAAGGAAATCTCATTATGGCTGGGCTGGAATACCAGCAGGTGCCATAAGTAAAGTGATAACTGGAAGTTACTTCACTCTTACGATACTTGAGCACAAAGCGTAACTTTCCTAGCAGGACCTGGAAGGGAAGAAATAAGCTCACTATCTTGCTGAGTTATTTATTATAGCCAGATCCTCACCTGCAATTAATTCTTCTGTGTTACAGCTGAAGGACTGTATGCATTTGGTTACATTTTGTTTTGCTCTCATGCTCTAACCCCAAATAGCATTTCATGGTACAATGCTCTCCTGGATACTTGCATTTCGAGAGCTCCATCAGAAGGGCCACCTGACTGATCAAGTGGGCTATTGGAAAGCATGAATCACTGGGTGCTCTGAAACCAGCTTCACCATACTTGTATATAAAAAGCCTTTATTCATTCAAAAAGGGCAGACTGACTTGAGCCTTTCTTCTGTGCAAATGATTCATTCCAGGACTAATGAAACTTCAAGGTTTTGGCAATCCATCCTCCCACAATCTGCCATATCAAAGGGCAAACTTACAATGATGATCTGAACTCTAAATTCACGTTCTAATTACTATGCTTACTCTACTTGACCTGAGAAGTGGTGCAGGGACTGCAAAGACAGTCATGCATGGCAGGTGAAATCTTCACAGTGCAAGATCACGGCTCCTGCCTTCTACCCTTCCTTTGTGCTCATTCTCACTTTGACTTCATAAGCTCTTACGAGTTGCAGGATTTAGAATTGTTAAGATTTTCATATAACTAAAGTCTTCAACAACGGTTTGTCATTGTCCCTTCGGATGTGAGTGATATCAATGAGCAAAAAAAAAATCTCACACCTCTTAATGCTATATTTGGCTAGTACCACTGCAGCAGTTCAAGTGGCCTTCTAACCAAGAAAAGAACACTTCTAACTGAGAGTAACTTGATGAAAGATATATACGCATGAAAAATTATGCATTCAATGGGTAATAACCATTTTGTGTGCTTCCACAGTACATGTCATCTGAGGATTGCAGAACACTTCTCAAATGTTAATTGAACTTTGTAATACCCTTCTGAGATACATAAAGGATGTAATGGATGCTTCAGCTCCTCAGTAAAATGTGCGAGCTTCCACGAGAGAACCAAGAAATTATCTGACAGTATATAAACACTTCAACAGCAAGTGAGAAATGACAGCATATTACTTTGAAATAAAACAAAAGGAATTCAGTAGCAGTTTATTCCAGAAGGCTAAGGCTTCATTTTGCATCAAATCTACTGGATCATTAATGAACACATAAGTCAGAAATTCACTTTTCTCTTCTATTAGGACAGTGGATCCTTTAGTTATAAAAGTGCCCCCAAGCTCCTTCTGAAGTACTGGTGCAGCAACAATTCTGCCAAAAAATGCCACGCATTGCTTCTCTCCTCCACCTCCAGCAGCATTTGCTGTCACTGTGTGGTAGGTATACCATTAAATATGGCTATTGTAGAACCTCCCAAACCTGTGGACCCTGACATGGCTGCAGTGTGAGATGGTGTGGCCCCAGGCACCACTGAGTAGGTGAAGGGCTTACTGATGCTGTTTCCTTTCTCCTTGGCAGCCCCAGTCCTTGGGACAAGGCTCTAGTGACCATGTCTGCCGCGACTCTTTGCCCTTGTGCTCCACACAGTTAGTTATGGTAAAAGGAAGGCCTTTTTCCCCCCAGAACTTGCAGTCTAAGTAAATCAATATACCAGACAGAATCTGTGTCCCCAGGTAACAGTAACTGACAACAAGTCTTTCCTCAAGTTCTTGTTGCCCTGTGCAGCTCCACTGATTTCAGTAGAATTATACCTTATAATACCAAAGGTTTACCTCAGTAATACCAAAGCCAAATTAGACTTACAGTTTTTGAATAAATGAGTTATGGTACATAAAGATAGTAGAACCCACAAAAGGAACAGTTTTGCTATTTGAATATGCTACTAAGGGTAGCATACCCAAAACAGTTAAGAATAAGGCTAACACAGATACTAACTTTCTATCATTTCAAACACTTCAAACACATAAAAACATTTTAAAACACATCAAAAAATGCAGCTATGACACCCATGTTGCAGCCTGGAGAAAAGAAGGCTCCAGGGAGACCTTATAATGGCATTCCAGTACCTAAAGGTGGCCTACAGGAGAGGTGGGAGGGACTCTTTATCAGGGAGTGGGGTTATTGGATGAGGGGTAACGGGTTTAAATTGAAAGAGGGGACATTTAGATTAGATACTAGAAAGAAATTCTTTCCTGTGAGGGTGGTGAGGCACTGGAACAGGTTGCCCAGAGAAGCTGCCCCATCCCTGGAGGTGTTCAAGAACAGACTGGATGGGGCTTTGAGCAACCTGGTCTAGTGGGAAGTGTCCCTGCCCATGGCAGAGGGGTGGAACTCGATGATCTTTAAGGTCCCTTCCAACACTAACCATTCTATGATTCTATGTTTTTATTCATCCATCATGTAACTTACCATTGCATTCCCCATATGTTCTCCCATTTACCTCAGGCAAAAATGCATGTGTTTCTTCACTCTATTAATTCTTCCAGCCAAAGACAACACCAAAGTCACACTTCAGAAGTTACAAGAAATCTCAACCTAATAGATATTTCAACCTACAGATATTTCATGGAAGACAGAAAAGATTTTCTAACACAGTTGAAATTATGGAACTTTCCATAATGAATCATTTCTACAATCCAAAGTGGGTGAAAAAAAGACTATTTCTTTCACTTCAAATGTCAGTATACCCCAACAAGACACCTTTGTATTGCCAGTGCCTGCTAGCATCCAGAATCTTAGTGACAAATTAAAGGCCATCTTCCTATATGTCATCTCTTACTTCGAATTAGCTTTTGCAATCACTAATTGACAAGAAATTACAAGTGCTTATTATACAGACAAGTGTGAAAGCTTCATTTGAAGTTGTTTTCTTTCTACTATTGTGGTTTTTTGGAAATGAATCATCTCCTACACTCTCTTTTTAGTAACTGCAGGCTACTTATAAATAAACAGAAAACCAAAAAGGAAGGAAGAAAGAACAAAAACCAGAGAAATCAGAAACAAATGTTTCTTTCAAATTTTAGTTTTTATGACACTTAAAAATACATAGATAAATACAGGACATACTTACAACCTTTCATCCTGTTATAAGTAGTAGTATTATCCCTCCTATACAAATGTGAAAACTATGACTCAGACAAGTGTAGTTTGCTGACTCTGTTATGCATTTGATAAAGAAGCGTAATAGTTCACTGAGCAGAGCCATACATGCTTGCACACATTCACAACACAACTACCTTATATTACTGTGAAGGCATAATACACCTTCACATTTCACTGAAATCCTATGCCATGTGGCACCAAGCATTCGTAAGTTGTCTCTTGTACTTGCTTCACAGAAATAAGCTGAGCAAGTATACCTCAATGACAAAAATTAGCCAGGAAAACTCTTTGTCCTCCTGCAATGTCTCCTTTCACTGGGTTCATCACTCAAATGGAGTCGTGTGGCAACAAGGCTACAACAGTTCACTTCTTTCCTCAGCCCATGAACTGGCAAGCCACAGGTGAAAAAAGAATCCTCCCAAGGTAGTTCTGCTTTTCTGAGGCAAGAAAAGTGGAGAATTCCAAGTGCTTTTCTTTGGTGCATTATGTAAAGACACAATACACACAAGATACAATCTTGAACATTTGTCAAAGGTATGACAAGGACGAATGCAAGTAAGCAAGCTCAGAAAGATAAGTGTATTTTCTGTCATAAATCTAAACTGAAGCTCAGGAGACTACATCAGCATTCTGCTTAAGCTACTCCATTTAGACAATGTTATTATTTGGCAACAGTCATCTGTAGAAGTGGTTTGACTTCAAACCCAAGGGTGTCTTTACAGCAGGCATTTGCAAATGTTAAAAGGAATTTGAACACCAAAATCAGCAGTTCTGCTTGGGACTTACGCTCCCTAACCCTACATATTTCAGGGAGAAGCCTCCCTTCAGTTTGAGATCACAGCCATGATGACTTCTTCCACTGCTGGGTACCCATCTTCACATCACTTCATAAATCACTGCTACTGCTGTGATGCTTTTTTCTTTCATACACCCTAACCAGCACCTCAGGGACAAGAATACTTGCCCAGCAGCTGGAAGGCCTGAGCTCACCTCTCTCATGAGATCAAAAAGACTTAAGCATAATTTTTAGACAAGTGCCTGAACGGTAGATGATGAGAAAAGAGGAAGTGAAAGCTCTTTCTTTTTGGAAACTACTCCATTTTACTTTGGATAATTAACCATTTACTTAGCCAGAGCAAAAGGACAATGATAATTCCTAATTCAGCAATTAAGGAGCTTTCCTTCTTGAGCTGAACCTCAGTACCAATTCCTATTCCAATTAACACTGTAAGGATAAAATAGTTAGCATCTAGTGATGAATGGCAGCCAAATAGAAGTGTGGAACTTTATATTTTGGAAAAGGTGTTTTGATTTGGTGATTGCATACCCAAACCCTTTGATCAAAGTGACCCTTTGTGACTAAACTGATGACTTGATCTTTGTTAACTCAAGTTGAGCTGTGTTGCATCTCAAGGCAATTGTTCCCACTACCCAGTGACCCAAACTGAGGTTCAGGCTCCCTCACTATTCTCAGGGTTTTTTTATGGCTGCACCCGGTGCATATGAGAAGCCAGAATTTGACATCAGACTTTTTATGGAATTCAAGCTTTTCCGGCATGTCTCTTCCTTTTCTGTTCTTTATAACTTTGCTTAGTCGTTAGCCCTGCTTCTGCCTTCTGGTCTACATCTGTTAAGTGCAAGCTTTAAATTGTAGTGCTCAGTTACAGAAAACAGGCAGCTTTCCAGACCGGTTTTAAAAGCAGCAAGACACACTGCCCGCAGCAAGAGCGCACACAAATGTTTCAAGAGTATTTTGAGTATTCATTGCCATAGCAGGAAAATCGAGCAGGAAACAACAATTACTGTCATGAGCTGGCAAACAGAGGGCCTTCTTTTACACTAATTGATACTTACTGGGAAGACAAAGGAGAGATTAATTCACCTTACAATATCAGTTACTGTGGAAAGGTTTGAAAAGAAAAGCCCATGGCATAGGTAATTGCTCCCAGTCGGGTTTGTTACTGGTGCCTTTTGCAAGAACTGTTGTGAGGACACTGCTTTCATGATTTATATGAGCATCTAAAATTATGTCCCATAAATTACTGTAGATATGGTGAAGTGTGCTTCCTCTGCATGTGGAAGAATACAGAGATAATGGTTGTCTGGAGGTGTGTTGAATTTTTATTTTGGCTCATTCCAGTGGTGTCTCAGCTCTGGCTTGTTTTCATGAGGGAGCAAGCAGGGTATTTGAAGGGCACATCAACAGTTTTCTCTCTTTATCCCCATTTAAAATATTTTATTCAACTTAGCCTGGAAAAAAAAAAAAGCAAAAATAAAATCCTAAAATATAACATTTACTCTTTGTTCAGAAACATCACGTTTCTTAGAAAATATTTTTCTAGGATTTAAGGTCCATAAGCAGAGCTAAGAAATCCATCTCTTCTCTGCTTCTCTTTGTAGTAATTTACAGTCTATCTAATCTAATTTTTTAGTAGCCCTTTGAAATCTTCCACTAACTTCATACAGTATACACAGTTCCCCAGTGGAACACTCTGAAACACTGTTATTCGTTTAGATTTTCCGAATGGCAGAAGCTTTTTCTAGGAAGTTTATTTTTATGTTTTACATTAGCAGCAAGCATATTTCTGTTGATTTCAGAACAAAATGCTAGTATGTGTGAACAAATATATAAAGATCATTTCATATTACCACTGTCGTCTTATATTAGAAGCTATCTGAGTATAAATTACCACTTTAGAGCTTAAAAATCAATAATTACTTGAAAAACACAAGGAATATCTCCCCACAAAACTCTGGAAAGCATATTCTTAACTTTTCCAGTGATGCTAAGAAAAAGAGATGATAACTCCTTCATAAAGATTTAAATTTAAAATACTGTCTTTAGGACTCACTCAATTTCAAAGAGACTGTTTTAGAGGCAAAGCTCACACATACACAAAACTCTAACTTAACTATCACATCATTGACCACAGTGTCCTTAGCTGACCAGCTGATCCAGCTTTCAAACGAAGAACACAGGAGTCCAGGACTCTTGTTTCCTTGTGCACCAAACAAGCAGATTTAGGCACTTCTGAATGAGATCCACCAAAATCTACCTGCCAAGGATGTGACCCCCTAAGCTAGCTGACATGATATGCGAGGACAAAGTTGAGTCTGACATCCTGTCCTTCGTGGTGCCTCAGAGATAACAAAAGGTATCTCCCCCTACTTGATCCTTCTCCCAAACCCTGCCCAAGGAAAGGAAAGTTTTGTCTTTGAAAATAAAGCTGAAAAAGATTGATTTTAGAGAACAGTTAGTAATTTTGGATAAACACAGACATGGGTTCAAATCATTCCTTTACCCTGCAGAAACTTCTGGAAGCAGTCTGCTCTTCCTGTTGAGCTTGCCTGATCAATAGGAAAAAATTCAAGATTCAGTAGATGAAGAAGAGGAAAGCAAGCGCATAAATCTAATAATTTGATCATAGAGAAAGACCTTCTCTTCCCCCTAAAAAGAAACCTATTCTATTTAGCACTTCATACAAAATGCATAAAGACTCTTTGCAGCAGGACTACCAATCTCACAAAAGCACATACTCTTACCAAAAAATCCTCACTCTCCTTCTGTGGAGGCTGAATTTCATCTAAGCATAAGCAAGAAGTTTCTGAGCAACTTTGGAGGTGAGAATCTAGGTGACACTTTCATAATTTTGAACCTCAGAGCCTAAACTATGCTGATATCCTGCTGACCAAGATCCTTTTGATATTTGATATTTTTGTCCATGGCAGGATGATATTTGAGTTTATTTAAGGCAAATTACAACTCCTAAGTAAACTGTATAGAAACTAAAGGAGTATCTGAAGGGATTGCAGACAAGAAAGAGTGAACTCACTGACCCAAACGAAGATCATGAAGACATTCAGAGGTCCTCCCAGAAGAACACAGAGACTTAAGCACTCATCGAATGCTCATAAAAACCAGTGCATCCCTTTATTGGAAACATTACCAGGATGATCCACTAGGATGCTGAACATCTAATATTTAAATCTAACTAACCCTGAAAGTATATTGCAGCTGCAAATTAACTCCTCAAGGAAAAGCATACATCTCTGATGCAGGCAAGTTACTGACACTGCGCTGTCATCTGTCAGCTTCAGCTGCACACTTTTTTCAGCACTTTCATCTTGTCTCAGTGTATTCGGCCCTTGTGAGCAAACAGCAGCAAAAAGGCAATAAAGTAGGAACATCATTGCACAAAGAAGCAGCAAGCCTTTTTCATGCAGCATGAGTTTTGCAATACATGTAACACCAGGAGGTCACTATCAGAACAGGAAAGAAAATTTGCCAAATCCTTTCCAGCCATTAGATTTTAAGTTGTGTTCTTGAAATTTAACAAAATATTGCTCTTACAACTTAAGGAGGCAACCGTTCCTGACATCAAAAATAAAAACCCAAAGATACCTTTGATAACCAGAGGGAACCTGCAGATTTAATTTTAACATGATGCTTTCAGCTCTTGTGGTTAAGCTGTTTTCACTAGGGGGCTTTTTAAAGTAACTCAGTGTATATTTTTTCTTAAGTTGCATAAATTTAAGATTGGAAAAACAGATACTCTAATCTTGGCCAGCACAGGGAGGATTAATTCCCCAAGTCAGGCCTGTTTTAAGAAGTGAGACATTGAAAATTCTCTATGAAAACATGTACAAAGAACTGTGACTGAAGTCACTGCTGCATACTGCTTGTGCTTTTTGGACTATACACACACACACACTTTTGATAGAAAGAACAACTTCATTGTTGCATGCCAAAAGACAAGGCTGAAAATCTGTCTAAATTTGACTAAAAGAAGTGTCAACAAAGATAAATATGCTTAGTGGTACATGGGACCTGCCCCAGGGATAAGTTAATCAGCTGTTTAAATCAAATCCTATCTCCTCCACTTTCTCCATCGTTCCAGTAGCCAGAATCCAAACATTTTCAATTTTCCAGCCTTGGAAGCTTACAGCTGGCTTTCCTGAGGCCTGAAGATCATGGTTTTGCCTTGAGAACAAGCTGCCATATGTGCTCTACCTTAACTTCAAAAAATTGAGATGCATATCCCAATATTGAGATTATCATTAGGAAAGACTCAGCAGATTCAGACTCAGCATCCTATTTTTCATTCTCTAAGCCATCAAATTTTAGAAAGGCAGGAAGGTGCAGCTCATATTATATTTTTATTAGCTCTCTACAGTTTTGTTCCCTGCACTGTAGCAGCCAGGGGAGACCTGGACCATACCAGAGATGCATGACTGCATGATTCTAGAGATGATACAACCACGGAAAGCCCTTTGAGGACCAAGAACTGCTAGGAAGTGATGAGACCCACCTGCAGTGGGGCAAAGGCAGACAGGCTGGCCAGCCTGTGAGGAAAGCTTTGAACTAGGAATGATGGGGAAGAAGATGATGACCAACAATTGAGTGAGGAAGTAGTGGACTGGGGCAACAAGCAAAGTGAGCAGGATGATGGGAACAGGAGATAATTAACAAAATAGGGCAGAAGGGGGCCCACCCCAAGGGTATGCACACAAACAAGCAAGTGACAACAAGGTGGGGGAAGCTCTAATACCTCTTCTGGAAAACCCACATGACTGGATGCCTCTTTGAAGTTCCTCTACACTAAAGCATGTGGCATGGGGAGGACACAGGAAGAGTTAGAGGTCTGTGTGCTTTTGCAGGGTTATGATCTCATTAGGATTACAGGAAAAAGGTGGTATAGCACACAACTGGAGAGCTCCAATAGATGGTTACAGGCTCTTTAGGAAGGACAGGCTGGGGCAGCAAGGACAGGAAAGGGCAGCAGGAATGCAGAGCTCTGCCTAAGTAATGGATGAGGAGCGAGATGAGAGCTTACGGGTCAGGATTAAGGGACAGACTAATGTCTTAATTGGGCAGAAGACCTGGTGAAAAAGGGCATGCAAAAGACCAAGATATTCAATGCCGCTTTCACTTCAGTTTTGACAGATGAAACTGCCCTTCAGCAATTCCAAGCCTGAATTGACAATGACACGGATAACCGGGTGAATATGCACACTATGACTGATGATACATTCAAGTCTGAATCGCTAGTGCAATGAGGTTTGTGATGTGTGAGAATGGTCCTACAAACACACAATGTGGAGCTCAAACTGTGCTTGGACAGCTGCTGCTGACCAAGGTACACATTACCTTTGACATTTTAAATTTTTGTATGTAAGAATAATTAGGAATATAACTGTCAATACATTTAAAACTTCCCATTTTTCAAATTAAGAGCATTCATATGGGAACATGAATGATGGCAATTATATTGTAGAGTTACACTGGACAGAAGATTTCCCCATGGTAGATCAAATGTACCTCTTTCTTATCACTTCTTATAAGTGTTGCAGAGGAAATTAAAAACAAGAAAGGATTTGAATGGGAACAGTATATGAGTTTGAAGGACAGAATGAATAATGCAGCCCTAAAGAAGATCCATAAACGGTGCTGTTGCAGTTTAACCCCAGCTGGCAACCAAACACCACGCAGCTGCTCGCTCCTTCCCTACACCCCTGTGGGATGGGGGAGAGAATCAGTAGGGTAAAACTGAGAAAACTTGTGGGCTGAAATAAAGACAGTTTAGTAGGTAAAGCAAAAGCCACGCACACAAGCAAAGCAAAATGAGGAATTCACTCACCACTTCCCATGGGCAGGCAGGTGTTCAGTCACCTCCAGGAAAGCAGGGCTCCATCATACATAATGGTTACTCGGGAAGACAAACACCATCACTCCAAACATCCCCCCTTCCTTCTTCTTCCCCCAGCTTTATATACTGAGCATGATGTCGCATGGTATGGAATATCCCTTTGGTCAGTTGGGGTCAGCTGTCCCAGCTGTGTCTGCTCCCAACTTTTTTTGCACCCATAGCCTACTCGCTGGTTGGGCAGTGGGAGGAGCACAAAAGACCATGGCTCTGTGTAAACACTGCTCAGCAACACCTAAAACATCCCTGTATTATCAATATTGTTTCCAGCACAAATCCAAAACATAGCCCTGTACTAGCTACTATGAAGAAAATTAGTTCTACCCAGTCCATATGCCCAGGAAAAGGTTTCAGAAGTGTGGGCAGGTAGAGGCAATGAAATGTTAAGTTCATAAACATGCCAGGAAACAACATCGCAGACCTGGGTTTATGGAAAGAATCATAAACTCACACTTCACACAGGAGCAAATTGAGACTATTTCCTCATTTGAATGTAAGTAGAGCTTGTCAGATTTTAAATTCTGCAGCTCTTAACTATTTCTAAGATTAACCGAAACACACATTGGAAAATTCTCAAAAACATAATCAACATTTTCCTTCTCCTTTTAATTTTGAAATGAATATATTTCTCAAAATAAAATCACAGAGAAGTCAAAAAGCTAGGCATCCCTGTGCCCACTCTGTAGCAATTTCACTAGTGTTCTTCCCCTCCAAGAATCAAATTCACGCCTTTATTCTGCAATATTGTATTATTTAATTTCATTAAACAAATAATGGGTGTCAATTGCTTAGTGTCACACAATGCTCTATTTTCAGTGCTAGCAAAATGCCATTAAACTGTGACTTAGAAGTGATATTTGTTACAGGATAATTTATGATGTCTCCTCAGAGTCTTTTGTTTATTTCAAAATGCTTTGTGGAACCTGTGAGGCCCATAACAAGTACTTCAGTAGTGCATCTAAGGATTTTCTAAAAGTATGTAATTTTTTTTTAAATTACCTATTTGGATCTCCTCCCTTCAGCAAAAGCCACAGAAACATTTTTCTCTACGTTACCATCTGCAGCTGGGTAGAGGACTAAGTCTGTTTGTGGACAGTATTTCTCCAGCAGATGCATCCTTTGCATATGTCTAATGCTGTCTTTCTGGCATGTCAGAGAAAACAGTGTTTAGTAGTGAGACTGCCAAAGATGACTCTTAAGTTATGTGATACATGTCTCCACACATGCTAGGAGCACAGAGAAACAGCAGCAGGTGCAGGAGCCCAAATAATGCTCTGCCTTGGCTACTCTAGGGGCTACCACAGGAGCCATCAGCCCATCAAAGATCCATCTCCCCACACAGGAAGAGCACCAGGTGTGGGAACTCCAATAATGCCATCAGAGAAATTAGATCCCTCCCTAGACTGTCCCCAGTCTGTCACAGGTGACCCTTAGCTTCATGGGCCAGGCATGACACCCAGCTCCATGGGTCTAAGGGAGCAGCTTCCTGTAGCACCTCAGAGACTGGGAGGTGTCACTGCCTAGGGATATGGGGCACAATGTGGCATGCAGGGAAGGACACAAAACCTATCACAGGATGCTTAAGGGAGGAAGCACAGGTAGGGAAAAGGGAGGGATCCAGGACAACTAGTGGGTAGACTGAGAGTCTAAGGACAGGGGGCCTTAGTATGTGCCCCCGTGTGTGTGTTGGTGTCTGTAAGTGGGTAGATATCAGCAGCTGGAGTGGTGCTGCAGCCTCAGGGCTCATATGCCCAGGTGCCAACAGCTGGAATGCAGGGAGCAGCTGCCGGCCAGACTGAGTGTCTGATCCCAGCTGATCGCTGAAGAGAGCCACATGGCATATATGTATATATATATTCCCACTAGCAGACCTTCACGCTGAACAGCCAAAGTTGGGGAACAGGATGAAGCCGTTGGTGCTGTTTGAACTTCTGCGAGTGCCGAGTATGTGTCTGTGCTGGTCTGTGTGGCCGGCCACGTGTATATGTTTATGTGTGGGTTCTATAGAGGTGTTTGCGTGCATACCTATTGGGAATACAAGCCTAGCCTGACTACTGGTTGGACCTGAGGGCACAGAGATGCAGCAGCCTCCCCTCTGTTGAGCTACTGGATTTGGCAAGCCTAACCAATGACCATGAATCAAACATGCAGAATCAAAATATTCAAAAGTTATAAAATGTAAGAGTGTACGAACATACATGTATATCACATACTAACTTCCTCTAGACCCTTATGTCATTCAGTACAGCAGTGTTTTTTTAGAACGCCTTTCATTCTTCTCATTCAGTAAGTAGCTCCAACTCAGAAAATGCAAAGTTACTAGTTTCTTCAAGAATCATTCTGTTAATACAGTCCTTAACAAACAGTAATGAATCTGCCTGGTAGCCTTGCCAGATTAGGAAGTTCAAGTCTATGATGTACTTCAGACTTGTTATACAAACACAAAAGCTGTCACTCCTAACTACATTTATTAAAATTTGAAGATACATTTTATTTTTCACAAGTGCAGAAGAACTCAGAGGTCCTGGAACCTAAAGTACTCATTTTCAACTAATGAATTTGGTATATGCCACCCTGCATATTACCCTTATCTGCAGACTCACTGGCCACAACTTAGCAAGGAGACACAGGTGACCTCAGTCACTAATACGGAAGCAATGCAAATGACTGAGGCTGCTTCTTCGATGTGAAGAAGGAAAAAGCTTAACACAGAATCTTCTACTTTCCACAAAGATAATTGACTGGAGACCAGCCTCGTACATGAGTTATTAATACGTTATTATTATCCACATGCTAGAAAATGAGGCAAAAATGTTAGTAGCAAATTTGTTAAAGCAGTCAATTAATTTTAGGGACCCAAACTGCAGCAGGCATGTCGCATACTCCTAGCACCCCAGAATTCACAGCAGCCCTCCAGGGTTTTTGGGCTGTTTGCACTGGTACTTCACTTCCAAAAAACCAATCGTCACATGGCTACTGAAAAGCACAAAGTAGTCAACTCTAAGCATATTGTTTTAAATGATCTGCACACGGATTTTATACCAGAACTCAGGACAACTCTCATTTTGCCAAGTCAGCACCTGGTTCCCTCACCGCCAAACACCTGCAAGAGCGAAGAAAAAGCCCTGCCACATTAGACCAGTGATCTGTCTTGCATCTAACCTCTGATACTGCCTTGTACTAGGCACCTAAACTGACCTGGTTTTGTCTTTCACTCCATTTTACTAAGGCACACCACAATCCTACCTACTCAAGCCTCTCTCACCCTGGATCTTTCCTTCACTAACACTTCCCTCCTACCAACTGCCCCATACCCTGGCTTCTGCATTTCTTCTCATTAGCTACCACCATTTACCCTAAGCTTTTCAACTGGCTAGCTCTTACGTTCCTGCTGCCAAAATCCACACAACTATTATTATTGTCTACTAAGACTGGGAGCAGAATCTTCAAAATAACATAGGCCAATGTTAGGCATTTTTACAAATCCTGGAGTTATATGAAAAAAAGTGTTGGAATCTACAATTCCAGATTATGTGTATTTGTTATCATCTGAATTCTATAGCCTAAGTCTAAGTCCAAGGGCTAGGTAGCAACATTATATAAAAATCATACTTAAAATCCCTATACATTGAACAATGGAGGTTTTATTTAATTCAGGGAAGAAAGACAAGTTTTCATAGAATGGTTTAGGTTGGAAGGGACCTTAAAGATCATCGAGTTCCAAACCCCTGCCATGGGCAGGGACACTTTCACTAGACCAGGTTACTCAAAGCCCCATCCAGTCTGGTCTTGAACACTTCCAGGGATGGGGCATGCACAGCTTCTCTGGGCAACCTGTTCCAGTGTCTCACCACCCCCACAGTAAAGAATTTCTTCCTGATACCTAAGATAAATCTGTTTCAATAACACACTCAATAAGTAGGACTCTGGGTAAGTGGCTTAAAGAAGAAACAAGGCATAGATAAATTATATGTTATGTTAGATAAAATATCAATCAACGTGACCACAGTGGGTTCTTCTGGCCACTGAAATATTAATATTAATTAACAGACTTGCCTGTAAATTCTTAAATAGCATTTTGCATGGCACACTTTCCTTACATTGCATGGGAAGTGCAGTGGAGTCTGACATGGTAAAGAGCTGTAAGATCTCATCCTCCTGTTACCCAGGACCATGTGCTATTGCTTACACATGGTAGAATTCCACACCCATTTTGCACAGGTGAATGACAGAATCACAAAATTATTTAAAGAGACCTTCAGGCATCATCTTGTCCAACCCCCACCAAAAAGGCTAAAAGTTACTAAGTGAAAGCTAAAGTTACTAAGGAACCAAGAAATAAGAAACACATTTAGTCTTTTCTAGACATGCAGAGGTTTGCTCTGCCCAAACACCAGCCAAACTTGAGGCTAGGTCATGCAGCCTGTTAGTATATACCTTTTACGGTATATATAAAGGCTATAAAATAGCTTTCACAATACTGCTACCAAAACACTATCACTATATCACCTTGAGGACGTCCTTGAGGGTAGAAAGGAGGATGTGTCTTTGGAGGACCTCAGGAACAGGTTGAAGGCTATGATGCAAATGGCTCTGGGATTACTGAGCTAGTGTCCTCCTTCCCCTCTCTTGCATAACTTATGCTCCTTGCTCTGCTCGGCATACATGGACGCAGCACAGGCTCTTAGGTAACACAGTGCAAGGAGGAGGAAAGTTTCACCAGCAAGGCTGAAGGAGAGCTGCTGTTCCTTAGAAGAAACTATTATACAGGTGTGGTGAGTTGACCTTGGCTGGATGCCAGGTGCCCACCAAAGCCACCACCAGGTGCCCACCCTCCTCAGATGACCAAAGGAGAGAAAATGTAATGAAAGCCTGGTGGGTTGAGATAAGGCCAGGGAAATCACTCAGCAATTACCACCACAGGCAAAACAGACTTGACTCAGAGAAATTAGTTTAATTTATTGAGAATTAGAAATCAGAGTAGGGTAATGAGAAATAAAAACCAAATCTTAAAATGTCTTCCCCCCACCCCTCCCTTCTTCTTAGGCTTAACTTCAGCCCCAATTTTCTCTACCTCCTCCCCCTGAGCAGTGCAGGGGGATGGGAATGGGGGTTGTGGTCAATTCATCACACGTTGTCTCTGCCGCTCCTTCCCCCTCAGAGGGAGGACTCCTCACACTCCTCCCCTGCCCCAGTGTGGAGTCCCTCCCATGGGAGACAGTTCTCCATGAACTTCTTCAATGTGAGTCCTTCCCACGGGCTGCAGTTATTCATTAACTGCTCCAGCATGAGTTCATTCCATGGGGTGCAGTCTTTCAGGAACAGACTGCTCCAGCATGGATCCCCCATGGGGTCACAAGTCCTGCCAGCAAACCTGCTCCAAAGTGGATTCCTCTCTCTCTTTTCGGGGCCACGGGTCCTGCTCCAGCACAGACTTCTCACAGGGTCAAAGCCTCCTTTGGGCATCCCCCTGCTTCAGTGCAGGGTGCTCCATGGGCGCAGGTGGATACTTGCTCCACCGTTAACCTCCACAGGCTGCAGGAGGACAGCCTGCCTCACCATGGTCTTTACCAGGGGCCGAAGGGGAATCTCTGCTCCAGCACCTGGAGCACCTCCTCCCCCTCCTTCTTCACTGAACTTGGTGTCTGCAAAGTTGTTTTTCTTGCTCCTCTCTGGCTGTAATTGTGCATTTTTTTTTCCGTTCTTACATACACAGAGGGGCTACCATCATCGCTGGCTCCATCGCTGGCTGGCTCAGCCTCAGCCTTGGAGCCGGCTGGCATTGGCTCTATTGCACACAGGGGAAACTTCTAGCAGCTTCTCACAGAAGCCACCCCTGTATCCCCAAAGCTACCAAAGCCCTGCCATGCAAACCCAATGCAACAGCCCATCTTTACAAAGTGCCAAGCCATGGCCACCCATCTCTCAGCTCTATTTATTAACTAGACTTTAGTTTAGGACTCATAGAGAGACTGCAGAAGTAAACCTGCTACATGAAACTCTGGTTTTGATCTTGAGATGTATATATATATTTGTGTATACATAACTCCATTGGAGTTACCTAACTGACCAGTACTCCTAGGACAGTCTTTGATGTACTATTTTCACCCTAAAATTCTCTGCAAGTCTTGAGTCTTGCTCAAGTCTTCAGCCCATCCATTTCTAGTTACAGCCCCGGGAACTTTCCTATTCCTAGTGCTTTGCAGAAAAGAGACAAGCAAAAATCTGATTTGAGGCGGAGATAGTGATTCTGACCCCAACCTGATGTTGAGGTATCCATTTAAAATGTACACATTTCAAAGTTATGTATTTCCCTTTCCTACGTGCACTACACTACTACCCACAAGAAGGAATTACTGGTCTGCAACATGTTCAGCAGAATCTTGACTACACATTCTTTCATTACCTGAAATTATTTGAAGAAAGGGTCTCAGGCGTTATTATACTTAAAATGTCCCTCACCACCTGAAAACATTATTGTAAAGGTTTATTTCATACTGCCTATGTCCTTGAGCAATAACGTTGTTATAACTTCTCAAAGACGTTCATTTAACTATCATTCCCCTACCTTGAGATTCTGCTTAACGAGGCCTATCTTAAACTGGCTCAACTCCCAGGGCTTTTTGCCAGTCCTCTCTGCAGCCCAAGTTTTCATCTGCACCTGCCAAAAGGTAGATTTAATCATGCATAATAATTATTCTGTCTTTAATAACGAAGACTTGTATATAACACTAGATTTAGATGGGCATCTATTTTTAAGGCTATTTAAAGACACTAGTTTTTAATACACCAAAGACCCTTCTGACAGTGAGGGTGATACAAATCTGGCTGTGACACGGGGTACAGAGTGGATATCCTAGCAGCCTGGATTTTTGTTCCCCATCCCTTCCACAGCGAGACACAGGTGTATTCAAAGGGCTAAATGCTAATTGTGTCCAGGCTTACATTAAACTCTTCAGGGGGCTTTGGTGGAACAAAGGGCAAGCACAGAGAGAGGCTGCTGCACAGTGTGCGCATACCCAGAGATAACGTTCTTTGAGAATGGCCAAGTTTTAAAGCCTTGTTCCTCCTTCTGTGTATGGCTAAACATCCTATACTTCAGAAGGGGATAAAGAGGAAGTGACTTTGACATGTGAAATCTGAGTTCTTGCTTTCATTTCCCCTTGTCCACAATTTTTTCCAGTGACAATATAACTCCTATTCCAATGTTCTTTTTCTGAATACATTGCTAAATGGCTCTCTCCTGTCAATAAAAGATGCCAAAAATACTCTCTCTGGCCATGAAGTAATAGACACTATCCACAAAAAGTGTCCATTAACAGCTTACTTGATCTTCTTTTTCTATTTCACTCTATGCCTGGTAAGAGTTGACAGTACATAACTTGAAAAAAGGAATACTGGTTACCGAGGTCTGTGTCCCTCTCAAAGTCCAGTGACACCCCTCTTCCTTTCCCTCCTCTTCCTCCCCACTGCTGATGATCAGCGATACTTAGGCGAAGTGCGTGGTCTACCTCTGCCACTGTACCCTGCCCTAATTGGCACTGGCTCCCATTTCTTGTGGCACGGAAACATGGGAACTTAGACTAAAATGCCTGGGATTTCACATCTTTCTGTCAGGGTGCAGCTTGCTACTTCTTCTCCACTTCTGCCACTACCACTCTGGGAAGTAGTGGGAGATGCTCTGCACATGGTGAGCAGATATACTAAGCATGTGTCCATGATGAGGCAGCAGGAGCAATCACTGCTACTCTTATGTCCTTCCTGCTCACTAGCAGGTGTTTTTCCTGCCTTACCAAGGATTCCTTCTGATTTCATTGATGAGACAGTAAAAGAGCTAGGTCCTAGTAATCAAAAATCAGCCATCCAGCAGGCAGTCCTGGAGATGCACCTCTTTGCTCATCTAGAACAAACTGATGACAGAAATGTGCTAATGCAAATCAGCGGCGTGCAAGTCAAGCACCTGGTACAATGCATGTACGGTTGAGAGAATGGTTTGGATGTCTTCCTCATCTGTGTTATCGCATCTGATAACAATCACACCAATGCCTAGGGGAGAGCACCCTTGAAGCTCTGGAGCAGAAAAGTCCTCTGAAAATCCTGAGAATCCGTGAGATCCAAGTGATTTCCAAAGCACAATTCTGTTCACAGTCGCCCCTCCCGGCGCTCGGCCGGACTGTTCGCCACATTTTATTACAAGGCTCAGCTATCCCTATAATCAGAGAGGGCATCGTTTTGTCAAGATCCCTGACTCATTACGTTAATCAGTCGCGTCCTGCTCTCCTTCCTCCCTGCCCCGATCCAAACGCCGCGAAGTCAATCTCTACTGGTACTTTCCCTCCGGTGCTCGCCACCGATGCCTGCGGCGCTCGGAAAGGGAACGTGTTCGGCGCTCTGCTTTCAAGTGCCACCCGCAGGGAAGGGGAAACCTGCTGGGTCGCCCCCCGCTCCCTCCAGCCTTCCAGCGGCGCGACGGGGCGGGCCGGCTTCGCTCCGCACCAGCTGCGGCCCGGCGGGGGCTCCGCTCACGGCGGGAGGCGACGGCGCCGGAGGGCTGCCCGTGCCCCGCCGGCCCGG